>JADRCD010223637.1:0-40486 GCA_019843815.1 Montemys delectorum
CTCCCACTGATGCCAGATGAGGCAGTCCTATGCTACATATGCTGCTGGAGGCATGGATCAGCTTAGTATACTCTTTGGTTGTGATTTAGTAACAAGTGGAGATTTTTCATTGAGAAATGTAGTAAAATAAACACTGTGTAAAATAAACACTCCAAATCTCAATTTTATTATTTTGTTCTAATGCCATGCTATAAGGATGAGCCACGTAACATTTTTGGAAAAAATGAAAAATTAGCAGCCTTAGTGTTTTCTCTCCAGTACCTAAAAATATGGCTAAAACTTAGTTGGAAGCCGGAAGATGTCTTAGTTTGTAAACTGCACTTGCTGTCTAAGCATAAAGACCCGAATTCTGATTCTAATACTCACGTAAAAATCCAGGCATGGTTGTAGGCACATGTAATCCTACCTAACACTGGGGAACTAGAAGCAGGTGGATCTCTTGAACTTGCTGGCCAGCTATCCTCTCTGAATCATCGAGTTACAGAGTCAATGATAGACACTATCTCAAAAAAAAAATAAAGTGGAGAGGAATTGAGAAAGACATTAGACAGTGACATCTTGCCTTTACATGTGTACACACATGCACATGTGCATGCGCAGGCATTTACATACATACTACATGCACACACACACACTAAATAAATAAGTAAATAAATAATCAATTAAATCCTTAGTCAGCTGTGGAAAGGGTGAATGGGTGATGGAGGGTGGATGCAGATGGTTGTGGTTTAATCCTGAGAAGAGCCCATGATGGCTGCAGCTCTCTTAGCCAGGCTAAGCAGTGCATACACAGGCTTGGCACTTATTTGCCTGATTATTATTTATTTTCAAAGTCCCACGTACTGCCAGACTTGTAATTGATAGAAACAAAAATTTTGCAACAGATGGTACCACCTGCAATACAACTAAGGTTTTTTTTTTATCCCTACCATTCTCTCCTTGTCAGATATCAATAAACAATGTTGTTGTTTTTGTTGTTTTTAAATTCTTCTTTTGGAGGAAGGGTACATTTAATACTCTGAGTCAGGCAAGGAAAGTCTGTAACCACAGGGACAGCTGGGGAGTCAGGTCTATAGAGGGTACCCAGGGCAGGTGAGAAGGCGCCTCCCTGTCTGTTAGCAGCAGCTGGGTACTAGCCCTGCCCTCCCCAAAGACATTCAGTTGAAACCAGTGCACTAAGGGATTCTTCCCAGCTGACTGAAGCAGATGCCTGTGGGCAGTGGAGAATCTGCCTGTGGCACCAGTGGCAGAGGTGCCATTTATTTATGACTCATGAGACAGGAGATGGCTGAGGGACCAGTCAGTTGCCTCGTGTGTTTCCTTCCTTGGCTGGCACCGCTCACTTTGCTCTAGCTTTGCTCTGGATGTGGCTTCTGCCCTGGGAGAATTTCCTTTGCTTATGCTCCCAAAGGCAAGACTGGGCCAGAGATATGTGAAGCTATACATCTTCCCTTAAAGCATTTGAGCCAATTCCTAGTTCCCCGCCTTTACCTATCACAGGAGGGAGCCTGTCAGGACTCCATCACAAGCAACCTGCTAAGTGAAGCAGTTCCTCCATGCAGTCTGAGGGGAAAGAAGGCCATCACAGTACCTTTAAGGACTTTCCTAGGGTGAATGGGCAGTTGAGCGGTAGAGTACATGATGGAAATAAGAGTGGAAGAGAGGGAGGCTGTTTCTGTTTTTGGGCAGGGCTGGTTACTTGGTAAATGAGAGCCTCTGCAAGTCACTTAATTAACCTCAGTCACCTTGGGCTCTCTCATCTCTAACAAGGGATGCTGGCTGTGGACAGGGGACAGCAGATAAATTAGTCAGTTCTTGTGAGTTGTGAGTTGCTGTCTGGAGCACAATGGAGGAATGGGGAAATTCAGTCTCTTCTAAGAGAGAAACAGCAGTCCACTGTTGAGGTTTGCTCACTGTGTGGATGGGGGTGGGGTAGTCACACTTGCCAAGTGTAATTGGATTAGCTGGTAACTTCTGCCTCCGTTGTGTGTCCATCTGTTGTGAGGTGACTCTAGAGCAGCTGTATAATGTTTCCCAATTATAATAATTTCTCAGGACTCTCTTATGATGAGGAGGAATATACACTTAGCCATTAGTATATTTAAGATTATGTTATTAAAAAGTGGGGTTTGGGAGATGGCTCAGTCAGTAAAGTGCTTGCTGAGCAAGCATGAGAATCTAAGTTCAGGTCCTTCAAATTTGTGTAAAAACCTGGGCATGGCAGTGCATACTCATAATTCCAATACTGGGCTGAGCAGAGACAGGAAGATCTTTGGAGCTCCCTGGCTAGCCAGCTTAGCCAAGTCAGTGATCTTCAGGTTCAGTAAGACAGCCTGTCTCAGAAAATAATGTGCAGAGCAACTGACGTAGACTCTTAATATCAACTCCTGGCTTGCATACCCACATATGCATCACGCCACACTCATAGAGGTATTCTCTCTCTCTCTTTCTCTCTGTCTCTCTGTCTCTCTCTGTCTCTGTCTCTCTCCCTCCCCCCCCCTCTCTCTCTTACACACACACACACACACACACACACACACACACACACCACATATATGTATGTAGAAATTTAAGGTTCATGTGATTACAGAAATCTTCAAAAAAGTAGAATATTGTTTTATATTTTAATAGTTTACCAGCTTGGTTTCTTTTCCTTTGGATAAATTGCTGTTTCTCTTGTCAATCCAGTTTATTTGATGCTATTGATTTTATGAAAACATATTCTGGGAATTTGATAAAAACAGACCTGAAAATATAACCTTCAAAATGCAATTATCAGGGACTATGGAGTTTGCTTTTCTAGGGCTGAAGTCATTTTCTGGCAGCCCACTGTCTTGTGCCCTTTGCTCCCACCCTCACCCCAGCTGCCCACTATGATTCTCATTTTCTTCCCATTCTTGATCAGGGCTGTTTTCAGCATACATACATATACAGCCATGCATACACAGGTGTGCACACAAGCACACTCAGGCATTTGTGATTGAGTTCATGAGTAAGTCAACATCAGCTCTCTGGGCCTCAGGACTGTCTGGTTTGAATCCGCACAGCTTGGGAAATGCAGAATTGTGAGTGAGTGATAGCAGGTGCAGATTCTAGTTGTTGTTGTCCTTGTCACTGCCTTCTGAACTCAGCCCAGAGCTCTTTCTTTGATCCTTTTCATCCAGTATCATTGCCTGAATCGTTTCCAATGAATTTTAAAGCTGCATGATCCTGTTTTAGAGCTGAGTTTTCTCTCCTCTGGCTAAATGGCATCTAAATCAAAATGCCATTTCCTGCCCTCACTCCTTAAGAGGCAGTTGGGAGTAAGCCCCAGGCTGTAAGTGGCTGGTTCTAGTATCTTCAAATTTTTTTTTCTTACTTTCTTTCTTTCTTATTTCTTTTTTATGTAAAGAGCTAATTTTCTGGTCCAAATTTAGAAAAAAAAAGTCAAGAATTAACTGGCAAAGAATGCACCATAGTTAGAGAGAAAATACTTACTAGGGCTTTTCTGCCCTGTGATAACTAACTGGAGCCACTGCCAGTCCTTGCGGCATGATCCACACCCACTTGTGTTTGAAACACAGTACTGCTGCAGGGCCTTGAAAGTGGTATCCAAATGTTCTATATGGCATGCTTTATGCAAACTCCCTCATATGCTGGTTTGGCATGCTTTATGCAGCCCCTCTCATATGCTGGCTTTAGGTTCATTTCTTGTCCTTTTGGTGGAGATTCCCAGAGCAGTGAGATGTTTTATGGACTTCGAGACATTAGTGGTTTCTACAGGTGTCTGTTTGTAGGCCCTGCGTGCATACTTATTTCTAGGTCAGAGGAGGGCTCTTTCACAAACTGAACCAAATGTATATGGAAAAATTATTTGTCACAAGGGCTATTATCTTCATAACCTTTATTTTTATTGTAACTATTATTATTTAAAATTTAATTCAACTGACTTTCTTCTCCAATATGAGGGTGATTGGGTGGATGACAAATGCATAGGTGAATGAGAGATAGATAAATAGATGAATTGATTGGTTGTTTTTGGTCTCTTGTCTACAGTTAACATCATTAGACCTTTTCCCTTTATTATGGAAGGCTGCCATAATATAATTGATTATATACACAGGTCTATCAGAGTACAAGAAATTGCTGTGTACTCTTATGAATTAAAATGTTACTGTTTACTGTTGAGTAACCAATGTAAACATTAGTCCTATACCTCCCTCCTGTTCCCTATAAAGGTGACTCTGATATTATGTAAATAAGTATTTGAGATTTTTCAGTAGCATTCTGCATCCTGTAGTAAATGATTCCTATGACATCCTGTAGGAAATGAGTCAGTATAACATACATGTCCCACTGTGCCCTGGCTGATCCCTGAGTCTCCGTCTCACTTCCTGACATTGCCCTGGGACACATGATCCAGTGGTGTGTATCTCCTCATTCTTTTTCACACTATCCTTTTGCTTGTGTTACTTGTTCTACACTAGTGGCTTTTATTTAGTTGACTTTCACTTCTGATCTCTTTATATTTTTTTTTATGAGTAGGCTTATATTATCATAATAGCATTGGCACACATTATTGAATCTCTCTTTTTTCCTGATAGTTTGGCAGCAAACACTTTCCACTGAAGCATCTTGGAACCTCCAGCATTTGTGCACTATATTGCTTTCCATCAATGTCTACAAGAGATTGGTTTCATGATCAACCTCAATTGCCAGAACCCAAGGCATCTCAACTCTGTGACATAAAATAGGACAGCATTTGCTTGAAAACTTTCACATCCTATATTTTAAACCATCTCTACATTACACACATTCTGCAATAAGATGTAAAAACAATATAGAAATCATTGTCACATTTTATAGATAATAATTATAGGGAAGTTGCCCATGTGTGTTCTATGTTCAAGGAAGATACAGTGGGATTTTTTTTTCAAATATTCCCCATTAAGGTGGGTTGGACCCACAGTATGGAGCCACGACTATGGGGGATGATCAGTGTGCTGTCATTGAGGTGGGTTGGACCCACAGTATGGAGCCACGACTATGGAGGATGATCAGTGTGCTGTCATTGAGGTGGTGCCTTTGTCTGTGTGGTCAGGTGGGATTTAACATAGCTTCCTCTATGCTGCAAAATGGAGAATGGATGAAGAAGGGCCATGCCTTCTTTTAGGAGCTGCTGCTTACTAAGACATACATGTTTAGTCTCTACCCCTGGCTTCTGACATAGAGGCCCTAGAACCTTTACATTTTTCCAGTGCTAGGCAAGCTCAGATGATCCTTTATTCTAATGTGTGATAACATCCTATTTAGTGACACAGAACATCATTTGGGATGATCTGGGTGACAGTGAGGCAGCACAGGGTAGCCTTTTGGGTCACTTAGAACTGAGGACTATGTTCTAGGAAGACTAAGTCATGGTTACTTTGAACTATAAATCCTCCTACCACCTCCCACAACTCTACCCTGTCTTTCCGGAAGTGCAGTAGAAATTATGTTAACAGATCATACTACATGTGGAGCCCCCCCCCCAATATCTCTATTAGGGGAAGTCTGAGAAGCTTCCATGGTGGTGAATATATCATAGCTGGAGGCAGTATACTGGAGAGGGAAGGGATGCTCTGCCTTTCCTATGCATCTTTTCTGATGTCTTTCTCCATCAGATTCTTCCTTTAGATCCTTTACAATAACAAGTTAAATGTAAATAAATTGTTTTGTTGAGTTCTGTGAGCCACTGTTTTAAACTTCTAGCTGCTCATTCAGAATTATGGAAGGCCAGCATTTTCTGATGACACCAGAATGACATTAGTCTTAAAGGACTGCACATTTAACCTGTGGGCTCTTTCTCACCTATATGTCGGAACTTTAGAATCGAGTTATAGTATATTTGTTTGCTATCTGGAGAGAGAGAATTTCTGTCAGAATACCCTTTGGAATTTGATGTCAAAGCATTATAAGTAGTAAGATGATACACCCTCATAAGGATCTTATTGCTAAAGCCATAAATATAACTGCTTCCGTGTCCCTCCAACCTCCCGTTCAGATGGGATCCCAGCTCTATGGAGCTGATAATAGCAGCAGTGGTCAGAGCAAAGTGACAGCAGTCAGAGCAGTAGGAAGTGGAGCAGGGACAGTCCGGAGGAAGTTAAGGTAGAAAATACTTTTGAACCTAAAGTTCTCTTACTTCAAAGCTTGTCACGAGGGCTGCAGTCCAGTCTCATTGAGTGGTAATTGTTTCAGTGTGTGGTTGTCCTTCCTACTAGAGTCTGAGTACCTTGTGAAAAGTGACTTTCCACTTCACTGTGCATCCGTGGAGCTCAGCAGGAGGAGTGGAAGAGACAGGGAGCAGTGAGAGTTTGCATGTTTGAACTGGCACTATTGACATTTGGACCAGGCATTCTTGGTGACTATTCTGTTGTGCATTGCAGGATACTGAGCTCCATTTTCTGCTGCTCATCCCTCCAGCTCCAGTCAAAAAAAAAAAAAACTAAAAAAGAAAAAAAAAGGCTTTGGATGTTGCCAAATGTACCCTGGGAGGTAAAATCTTCCCATAAGGATGGTTGGTTAAATTTCAGCGAAGGCCAAACAGCATGTAGTTGTGTTCACATATCCATGGGCATTTCTGAACCTGGTGGGTTGCTGGTCACTCAGCATGGACGTCTTTCCAGCTTAAGCTTATCTGGAACAGAGTTTGATCCCAAACTGCTCACAGGTTGTCTGCTCCAGTTGGTGCAGTGTTCTCAGTAAAGCAATCCTTCCCAGGGAAAACCAAGGAGGGCCCTTCTGGAGGCAGCTCCAATGGTTCACAGAATAAGCTGGATGCCTTGGAACTACCTGGAGAAAATCTCATCACCTTCACCAACATATGCTTCAGTATATTTCTTGGCAGTGCGGGGCTACATTCTGTTTCCTGTTCTCCCCTGTCCCCAACTCTATTTACTTCCATATGTGTCATTGTCAACACTTCAAGCCCAGGAAAACCTCTGTTGGAAATCCACTTCTCGTGCTTTGCCTACTGCTTAAGCCAGCCCAGGATTTGTTACTACTGTGCTGCTTAGTGTCTGGATATCCTTTTTTACTTTAGGATTTGAGAGCTATAACATGTTGTAAGGAGAAAACTTTATGGATAATGCTGTAAATCAGGTTAACTGTTCCTGGTTTAAGTGTCCTTATTGCTCATGAGAAGCATTCATTCATGATCCAACATTTGTTCGCTATGTCATTTTCAGATGTCTTCTTTGATTCTTTGTCTTCAACATACAGTAGGCTTCATATCCTGTGTACTGACTCAGTAGTAATACATGAAGAGAAAAGGCTGACACCTGCCTAAGGAGTCTACTCTGTAGTATGGTGCACTTTTCGTATATCCTCCGTAACCAACAAACTGTAGTAAAATTACTCCTAGGCTCTGTGTTTTAAGTTCCATCAAGGCAGGCACCTTTCTTTCTTTCCCCTAGTTCCCAGAGCTTACAAGTTATTCAGTTGAGTGACTGACTCTGTGGAGAAAATCAGAGAGGGAGAGCCTGTGCATAGACCATTGTCAGGGTCAGGCCTGGGGAAGACAGTAATTGTGTGGTTTCTGTGGCATTTCCTTTCCCCCAGTGTGTATTAGGAGTCACAAACTTACAAGTCTACACAGATAGGACACAATTAGTACCAAAGAGATAGGATACAAGACAGAGTAGGGGAGGGGCTTGAGGAAGGTGTTCTCAGCTGTCTCAGCCTATTTAGGTTGATGTAACAGAATGCCATAGAGAGAAGTGAATTTGAAACAAAGCAAATGTGTCCCTCCCTGGTCTGGAGGTTGGAAAATCAATACAGGTATTGGCCAGCCCCATCTCCTAGCAATGTTTCTTTGCCAGACTACCCTTCTGTAAGTCCTTCCAAGTGGGACCTGTCTTCTCTGGAGCTGCCTTTTTAAAGGAACTACTAGTCTTGAAGGACCTCATCACTTTCTGTAGAGCCCCACTTGCAAAACAAACAAACAAACAAACAAAACCATGAGGATTAGGTTACAGCATAAGGGTTTTAGAGACACAGACAGTTTTATCACTAGACTGAAGCTATTCAGAGTCATGTGTTCTGAAGTTGGCCTCAGCCAAACAAAATGTGTCTTTGATTAGATTTGCAGAGATCATTTATGACTCCTAATTGACAGAATGCCTAGAACAACTCAACAGGTGCTCAAACTCTGTGCACAAAATTGAGCCTGAGTTTTGTGCAGTAATGCCCCAGACCTGGACAATGAGAGATTAGTGGCTAGTAGGCACTGAGACCACAGTCAAGCACAACCCTGTGTGTTTCCAAGATGACAACAGATATTCTCACAGCAGCCCTGTGTGGTACAGGGGACATTATTTAAAGACTAGGACAGTAAGACAAAGAGGTTGAGTAGCTCTAGGCGATGAAGCTAGTTGCTAGCTCCATAAAATGTAATGTGCTACACTGAGGGATGAAAGGATGCACAGGAACATCCTTTAATCTGTTTCCACGGTAACCCTGCCCTGGTGCCTCCTTTACCAAAAGCCTACATAACCCATCTAGGCATTCACCAGCCTTCCTGCTGTTTCTTCTGTAACATCCCAAAGTCAATACAGTTTTGAGTCACCTTGACCTTTACTAGCCTAACCATACCCTGTGGCTTCTACTCAAGGTGCGCTCAGGCAAACCTTGTGCCACCTCTAGGTCTTAGAGATTTGTTTTTGGCTCTAATGCAGATCCTCGGCCTCAGCTCAGCATCTATGAGGCCTGGTCCCTTCACCTTCTGCTCCAAGGTGGCCTGCAGGTTGTCCTTACCCACTCAACCCTTTCTTTCCACATAGGTAAGCTGAGGCACAGCTGGAATTTGAACATAGCCACATCTTGTCATCTGACCTTCTCAGCATGTCCAGTCCTGTCTCCTATGGCCTTGCTTACCATCTTGCTGCAACTTTCCAGCGACACAGCCTTCACCATCCCTCAGTTATACCACATTCTTTTAGTTCTAGCTGAACCATGTACTGTCTTGTCTCATGCTTATATCCGTATATCCTTTACGTTTTCAACTTGAGTATTCTTCTTCTTCTTGAGATCTTTTCTTCAGTCCCTGTACTAGATTACATCCACCATGCCTTGTGCTGTATTGTCTACACTGGTCACAATACTGCCACTTTAATCTGTGTCTTAGATTAGATGCATGTTCATATTGTTTGTGTTTACTGACCCAAGGCTGTTGGTGGAATTTGTCAAGGGAATACAGAGACTAGATAAACAGGTGAGCGAGTGACTGGGAAAGAATTCCTACATGTATTGTCATGTCCTTTCTCTGAAAGTCTCTCACAGGACAGATTATTTAGGCTTAGATTGTTAGCTGCTCTTGGTAGCACTTACTGTGTGCCTGGAAAGTGAACAAGTTTGAGTGACAGAGTCACAAAATAGGATGAGGAAACCCTCTGACTTACACTATATATATAAATAGAATTAAATACATAGGACTAAGTTCATCCCTTCAGTGGTGGTCTTTTGTGACTATTATTTAAATGTACCATTCTTGAAGAGTGGCCAGGAGAAACCCAACAAAGAGTCAGTGTTTACAAGTGTGTCTGAGTGGCTCATGCTCTGCTCACAGACCTTCGTTCAGACCCACCCCTATTTAGAGCTGACTGTCAGCTGTTGCTTTCTGTCTCTGAAGAATGAGGCAAGATGTCAGTCATTCGCCAGGCTTGCACTCCTCATCCTCTGTACCTAGTCTTGTGCCATGTCCTTCAAGGCTTCATCCTGCTAGTGTGGCCTCCCTACAGCTCTTGGGAAAAGGGCAGGCATAAGGGTTTTGCCGGTTTCTTGTTTCAGGTACCTTGTGTTTTCATTTGTGGTATGGGTGAAGAAGTCTGCCATATCCACACCTAGTTCTCCCTTGAGATTCAACTAGAAAGGAAAAGTGTGTGCCAGAGATAAACTTACTTTCTCCATGATGACTGACGACTTACCCCAGAGCAAAGTAAAGTTCGATGTTGGAGTCTTTGCCAGGTACACAACCAACACTGTTCCCCAGCATGCTCAGTCACAGCAAAATGCAGGTGGCAGATGGCTCTTCAGTCATCTTCAAGTCAAATCTCTCCCATAGCTAATACAGGCCTGTAATCACTGGCCTACCGTCCTGTTCCTCCCTCTCCTCACCTCCTCCCCCTCCTCCTCCTCCTCCTCCTCCTCCTCCTCCTCCTCCTCCTCCTCCTCCTCCTCCTCCTCCTTCTTTTTTCTTCTTCTCCCCTCTTCTTCTTCTCCTCCTCCTTCTTTTTCTTCTTCTCCTCCTCTTCTTTTACCTCCTTCTCCTCCTCTTCTACTTATCCCTCCTCCTTCTCTTCCTCCTTTGCTCCTTATCCTCCTTCTCCTTGTCCTCCTCCTCCTCTTCTTTCTCTCCTTCTCCTCTCCTCTTCCTTTCCTTCTCCTCCTCTCCTCCTCTTGCTCTTACTCCTCCTTGTCTCTTCTCCCTCTTCTTCCTTTTTTCCTAGTAAAATTAATTAAGGGTTGATAATAATCCTCAGCTGTGTAGAGCTCTGCTACTCCAGGTTTGAGGCGTGGTTTCACAAATCCTGGAACAAAAGGTACTTGTGACCTAACTTCCCTCCTCCCTTCCCCCTTCCCTTCCATTTTGTGTGCTACTGGAGAACCCAGGCCCTTGACATATTGGACAAGAACTCTACCACTGAGCTACACCACCATGCACTTTGCTGATTTCTAATCCCACCAATACTACTACCCTATATTCTGTGCACATTGTGGTGACTTGTGTTTCTTAATAAGGACCTGGCAGAGAAATTGCTGTTGCTAATGATAGTGAGTAATTTTGACTGTACAGCTCTTACTCAGTTACTTAGCTTATCAGATTACTCCCCATTACCTACGTTGTTGTGAGGCAGAGATCACCTGTGACAAGGTGCTTATTGGGGTGTGTACTCATGGCCTACATGTCCCCTTTGTTTGTTCACCAAGGTTACTCTCTTCTTCCTCATCCATTTCTCTTCACTGGACAATGCATGCTCTTCTTGTAGCCTCTCCTTAGATCTTAGTTCCATCAACAGTCCCTCCCTGAGCACTGTCATTGTAGAGCTTCATATTGCTCCACCCTTTCTACATATATGCACATGTGTTGAACCCATCTTAAGTACGGGCTGTTCACCCTGAGTTCGGGAGATAGATATCTATTTCTTTCTGTGTTTAGACTTTCAGGTAGACTCAGGCTGAGATCGACATTTAGTGGCTTTTGTGTCATCAAATCCATTTTATTATGTGTGCTGCAGCAAATGAATGAATGTAATATAGTCTGGACCCATTGACATGTAGTGCCAGTGGATCTAGTAAGCATGTTGGGATCTAGTAAGCTGAGCTGATGCTGTAACCAGTGCGTGTGCAAGCACTCCAAGAGGAGGACATCTGGATGCATATGTGAAAGCCAGTGATCTCTCTCAGTGACTACTATGGGATATACTTTTTCAGTCTTGTTTTGTTTTAATGTAAATATTATTAAAGTACAAATAACTCAAACCTTTTGTCATACCAGAAGAGCATAAGGCTAGAGAGAACTAACTCTGTTTCCTGGCAATAGCAAGAGTATGAGTAGTGTCCGAAGGGAACATCTATAATTTCTACCTACTCTCTGCTCCATAAAGGTATACTGGGTTTTAGAAGTGATCCTTATAAGCGGAGCTTTTCCAAAAATGTTGACGGGTGGGTCTCTTGAGAAGTCTCTAGTAACTATGTCTACTAGATAGGTTTACATGAGTGTTTAAATTTGGCAAGTTAAAAGGAAGAGCTGTGAAAAATAACAACAACAACAATAATAGTTGCTGTTTTGTGAGGGAGTTGTCTGGTGCAATGGCTGCGCTGTATGGTCCTTTTCAATAGTATTTTTATTCCTTACAACATGGTGTTAAGTTCAGCATCATTGTTCCCACTTTAGATGCTAGAGGTCGGAGAAACTGAAAGTTGCTTGTGTCTAGTCAGATGACAAGTGGCCAGGCTGGACCTTCAGGGCCACCCTTTTCTATTCAGCATCCAACACACCTTTGACTTTACAGAGAGTTATCCTTGAGACTTTATCATTGGCCTTCTTTTTTTGTTTTGTTTTGTTTTGTTTTTTGTTTTTCATGACAGGGTTTTTCTGTGTAGCTCTGTCTGTCCTGGAACTCACTTTGTAGATCAGGCTGGCCTCGAACTCAGAAATCTGCCTGCCTCTGCCTCCCAAGTGCTGGGATTAAAGGTGTGCGCCACCACTGCCTGGCATCATTGGCCTTCTTATTTATTTCATTATACAACCGAGAATGGTCCACACATGCTGCAGCCTGAGCTTGCTTTATATCTTATTTATTTATATCTTATTTATACCTTAGTTTTATATCTTATTTATTTTTTGAAAATTTCATACATGAGTACTATATTTACATCATTTTACCCATTCTTTATATAACTCTTTCTGTGTTTCACCATCTCTCTCTCAAATTCATGACCTATTCTTATTTGATTATTATCGTTACATATATATACACAAGTATATATGTGTGTGCATATGAATAACCACATATGCATATATGAGTTCATTTAGTGTTACTTGCATGTAGATGTGTTGAGGACTGACCACTTAGGATTGTATCATGTATCAGAGAGCTTATCCTGGGGGAAAACTGACTCTCCCTCTCTCATCAGACATTGATTTCCTAAAGCTCTTAATCTAGGGGTTGGGCTGTATTAGATTATCCCATCTATACTGGCATGCCAACTGGAATTTTCATTATGTAAGTCTCGCTTAGGCAGCCATATTATTGAGATTTCATGGACGCTTCTCTGTCATGAATAGAAGCGACTATTTTGCAGCAGCTGTTCTGGTCCTCTGGCTTTTGCAATCTTTCAGTTTTTTTTTTCCATGGTTTTCCCATAACCATAGGTACAAGAATTGTGTTGTAGACATACCACCTGGATTAGGCATTCCACCTTCATGTATTGTCTGCATGTTGATCAGTTGTGGATCTTGCTAACAGTTTCCATTTGTTGCAAAAATAAGCTTCTTTAATAAAAGTAGAGAATAATACTGATCTCTGGGTTTTAGAGCAAGTATTTAGAATTACATTAGAAATCACATTGACTTAGGAAAATAACAACAGTAGGTTCTTTCTCCTCTAGGGTTTGTGACTTCCCCAACCACAGGTAGTTAAGTACATTTTCAATACCAGCCATGACTTCCCTCCTACTTGTTGTACAATTAGACAGGTGTTGGTTACCCACTAGATGTGAGTGTCATTATTGCACTACTGGGAATATTTTACCAGGCTGGACATCGTTGTGGTTCAGAGAGTTTACTTTTATGGAGGGATATTAACTGCTTCTCTTCAGTGGCAGCTTGCATAGCACCGTAGGATGCTATGCTATTTATCAGAGAGGAGGCTTCAAGTTCTGAGAGTCAACCAAGGGCAATGGTAATAACTTGCATTATCTTTGGAATCTTTTGGTTTCTTCTTCTACCAATTCACAGGAAGATTTTCCATGCTTGAGACTAGAATTTTTGGTAGATAGTCTATGTCTTTTGGAAGAAGCATTATCACCTCATGTGTCATAATCTATAAACTCCATATAAATTCTTTCTCCTCTCTCTCTCTCTCTCTCTCTCTCTCTCTCTCTCTCTCTCTCTCTCTCTCTGTGTGTGTGTGTATGTGTGTGTGTGTGTGTGTGTATGTATGTATGTATGTGAGTATCTATCTATTTGTGTCTGCATCTCTCTGTGTATTTTAAAAGTAAGCTTATAAATAATGTTTCTCTATGGCTTTTTCAAATGCTTTTAGTGTTACTTATCTTTCTTCCTCCCTATTGCCCTCTCAAATTAAAGTTCCCCCACATATTTCCCATTTCTCCTTTCATAGCACCTATGTTCTACTATACCCCTTTATGCAGATATAGCCAGTTTTAAGGTATAGGCACATTACTATATGTTTTATTAATCAACATTAGTGTTTCTTTGCTTCTGATCTAGAGATGTTTTCAGTGTCAGATATTTATGACAACATTTATAAATACTCTCTGAAAGCTATAGTCCATCTTGATATCTTTTTTCCCTAAATAAAACAAACCAAAACATAACAAAACTAAAACCATCCAAAACTAAAACAAAAATACCCCACGGGATACATTAAGTGATGCTAATTCAATCTTGTGTATATGTTTGGTACGTAATATCTAATTGCTTAAATTACAACTTTTCAATAATAGGAATTCTGCTTTATTAATTAAACTATAACACAGTACGGCTTATTGTACTTGAGTGGGACTATCATTGGACATGAATTTATTTTGCCACAGTTATAATTATCTTATTGCTTCACAATTAAGACTCACATATTGAGTCACTTGTATGAACCCAAACAGCATCCAAGTACTTAATATCTCTTCAACACAAGTCGACTTGTTCATATTAAAAGGGGGCTGTCCTGTCCCCAGCATAAGTCAGATAGCCATACATCCATGTTTCTGTAACATTTATAATACCGATTATCTTATGAAGTTTTAGTATTTACCTCAGTCTATTTCTTCCTCCAGATCCCTCACAGCTCTTGTGAGCTTAAGTCACTTTGTCCTTTTTGTCCAGTTTGCTCCTCAATTATCTGCGCTGCAAACCATTGTATATTGCATCTTAGTTCTGCAATAGTGATTTTTGAGCTTATCTTTCCTCATCATAAACTGGGAGCTAGTTCTCATCTCCATGTAACAGACACCCGTGAAGAATTTGCTCATTCAGTAGACTTGGTAACTTAGTCAGATTGCCTAATGGACTTTCAAAGGATATGTGGATTTTTACTTAAAGGTCATAAATTTGGTGCTGCCTATGAATTAGAAAATCTCAGAAATATTTTCTTTAGATTTGTTCTTTGGTTGAAATTGAAGAGTTTAGCAGCATGTGAAATGAACCACAGAATCTTGGATCCAGATTAACGGACTGCTAATAACAACACCATGAATCATCTGTGTAACCCCGCCCCCTCTCTTCTAGCCCTGTATTTCTCTAGCCAAGGGAAACAATGGCTTTCTTTTCATTAGAGACTCATGTAGAAAGTCAGCAAGATGGTCCAGCAAGAAAAGATTCAGGCTACCAGGCCTGGTGCCCTGAATTCAGTCTCTGGGATTTACATGGTGGAAGAAGAAAATATACCCCGGCAAGGTGGGCTTTGCCAGTCACACGTGCAACACTATACTACATGCACACAGAGACTGTAGTGTACAACACACTACATGCCATCTTCTCTTGTATGAACTTATTGTTCTCTATTCCTATCAGCAGCTTTCCCCTGAATTTACCCTGCCTTTCTATAATTTATGCTCATTGCATTCATAAAAGTGAAAAAAAAAAAAAAACATGCTCTCCACTAAAAAACTTTTTGCTTTGTAATGTTGCTTATTCCATCTCTTCCCCAGACAAAATTCTCCCTTGTATCTCATATTCCTTTTTGTTCTTGATTTCTGGTTCATTGAACACTAATTCTCTCAACTTACTGATATTTGCCTAAAGTAATTCACTGGGTATGACCCGTGCATTGCCACAGGTCTGAGATATGCATGAGGTACACCACTAGGACTTTTAAAATCAGTCAGTCTAGCCACCTTGTAGGTCACTGGAGTGCCGTGACCCCACATGATAGGTAGTGGCATCTTTTAAACCTGCCATCAACCATTCACATCTCAGTTTCTCCAGTTGCTTAATTTATGAGATGGTTTGTTTGTTATAAACTGCTTTACAAGGTTCGAACGAAACAGAACTGGTACACAGGGGAAATTGAGTGAATTTTGGCCCATGTATTTTCCCCTCAGATCTGGTTTATAAATAAGCCTTAAGAGTAGTCTCAATTACAAAACCACATGGTAATCCTAGAAAAAATTGTCAGAGGAGTGTGGCACACAGCAAGTGCACTTTTACCTTTTCATATGACTTCTCACTTAAGAGGTCCCACAAGCTCCTTCTTGTAGGTTATTGGAAAGATGGAGCAGGCAGCCTCCTTTCCAGCTAAGTGGTTTTTATTTACATGTTAGCAGAGACTCTGATTCTTCTTTGTCGGTGGTTTTGTTTGTTTTTAAAATGAATCATCGAAGAAGGCAGCATGAATTAATAGTTCAATTGTGGGCCCCAGTTCAACATGTAGAACAGATTGCCATGCAGGAATGAAGTGGTTATTTATAAATGCAGCAGTAGTTAAAGAAGATGTCAGGCATAGCTAGAAATTCCATGAACATTTAACATCTGTTTCCCAGCCTTCAGAGAAATCCCAGGATGCTGCATACATTGCCTGCATTTCAGGCATAGTATAGAGTATACTATGGGTATAGTATAGAGTGGGAGACAGTGGCCATTTAGTAATAAGGGCTAATGACAGGAACACAGGCAGCATAGGGGAACATGTACAGTTCCAGATCAGGTTCCAAAGGAAGTGACACCCAAAGGTGATGAGATTTACCAAGATTTGTATTTTTGAGTATTTGCCATGTAGTTGGGTATCAAGATTAAGCCTTTGCGTCTGGCTAATTTTGGTGTATGATGTTTATTTGTGAGGTTTATGTGAAATGATCAAGTTTATAAAAATTGTTTTTAACAAACTTACCAAGTTTGTAGGAATGAACAAGTGTTTCTGGTATGTATAACCAGGTCCTTAATGGCACTGATTTCCAGAGAGCCATTCAGAATGATATACATTATCAACACCAGTGCTTTTTGTTGGACCCATCATCTATAACTTTCTATAACACTGATCTTGTAACATGTTTGTGAGATGAGTGCAACAATTTAGCTCTCTTCACCAGCGGAGAGGATGAGCAGCAGAGGATGTCTCAGTAACAACAGCACCCATTTGACCCAGACTCTGTGCTAACTATGTAACACCCTTCTATAATGGCAGGGGCCAGTTATTCTGTCTCCTGTCTAAAGCCTAGAACAGGAACGGGGTACACTATTTGAAACAGATCCTCTAAATGTTGTCACCTGACAAACAGCTCTTCCTTCCTTAGGACACTTCATCAAAATTTCCTTGGTATGTGTAGGTAGAGTTGGCTATTTCTTCACTTATTCTACGTGGATGTCTTGTGTTCTCCACATTGACCAGTTTACCAGTTGTAGAACTGGGCATGTTCTAGGGACCTTTCCATAGTTGTTAAGGACTTGGACTTGAAAGCAAAGTGAATGCAAATGCCATTCTCAGACCTTACTGTGTTCTTATCCCCTGCCTGACAGTTCAGTTCCAAGGTCAGAGAAGGAATACCAGCTACATTGAATGGCCTGGTCACACTCGGCTGTGGGTTGGCCCTGAGTGGGAAGTTTGGCTATACCTTTCTTCTAAATAACTAACATACTTTCCCCCAGTGTCTGGACCTTGTTACCTAAAGCACTTAGTAAACTTAGCTTAAGGTCATTTTTATATGTCTTTCCTTTTCCTTTATATTTTAGTTTCTTTTTTTAAAAAAAATACTCAATTTATTTCCTTCTTTTGTTAAAGACAAGGCATTGTACTGACTCTACATCTTTAAATGGTTCACCAACTGGGATGCAAAGCTGAACTTTTTTTCAGTTTCAGCTCTGACACAGTTTCTCTGCACAGCATAGGAGAACAGAGCGCTTATCACTCTGCCCTCCTGTGAAGATGGTTAAAGCTTTCTGAGAAAAGATTGCTCTTATTTTTATTTTCTGCTCATGAGATTATTTGTATTGATGAGGATTCCCAGTTCAGATGATGTTCATTGGAACATCTTTTCAGAAATTAAAGTGGCCTAATAGGCATTGGAATTAAACTCACTGGGCCACATGGAAGCACATACACTTAAATCTGCTCTTTCTTTCCCTCTGCCAGGGATCGTTTACTACACAGTAACATCCTTTTGTTAGTGCCTTCTTTTTTCTTGCTTTCCTAAGTTCCTGATCAGTTGTTTTATAATAGTGTTGCTATTTCTTCAGGCATTTCATACAGACATATAAACTTTAAATATATTTATAGCACCTCAGTTCTTTATTTCTCAAGGAGAAAGTGTGGAGTATTAATAGGACTGAAGAGTGATAAGAGATGGAGATTATTCACACTGCCCCATTCACTGCTGTTGATATACACCAAATTATCTTGTAACAGAATAGGCCAGGGAGTTGGCATTAGAGCATGTAAGTTCTCTTTTGGCTAAAAAGGAGATCATACTGGGGCATGGCATGGTGATGTTTGTGAACCTGCCTCAGTGTCAATAACCAGCATGTTAGGACAGCCCCAGAGAAGAAGTGGAGTATAGGATCCTGAAGTCAAGGATTTGGAGTGATAAATCTCCAGATTATCACTTCAGGCATCTTCGGATTCAGGAAGCCATTGCAAGCCTCAGTTACTGAGCTGTGAACTTCAGTTCCTACGGGAGAGGATCTAGAGCAAAGACATGGCAAACCCATGTTTGGGTGTTCTAAGAATGCTTCCTTTATGGAGCACAGCCATGAGCCTTCAGTGGAAACCCTTGGCTTTGTAGGCCTGCTCCTTACTGAAGAGGTCTAAGGTAGAGACTCTTACCTCTCCATGTGCTCTGATATATTTTCTCTGCACACAGCCTCTACATTGCTTTCATTGTACTTACCCTGCCCAGTACTTGTTAGATCTATGACTGAGTCACAGATTTCTCTCTTCTGCTGGATTCCCAGAGATCCACAAAGGATTTGAGGATTAATATTGATTATCAAGTTGACAAAATCTAGGATTACATGTAAGGCAATATCTGAGAACCCCATGAGGGACTGTCTAGGTTAGATTAGCCTCTGGCCACACCTGTGCCTGTGTGGGACAGTACTGATTAGTCTCCTCCACATGAGAAGGCACACCCTAAAAATGTATGGCACCATATCCTGATCTTTTATCCCAGGTTGCTAAATACCAGGGTTCATAGTTGTCTGCTGCCTCACGCTCCTGCTTGAGGATGAACTTCATCCTTGAACTGTGAGCTCAAATAAGCCCTTTCTTCTTTTAGTTACTTTTGTCAAAGTATTTTATCATAGCAACAGAAAAGGTACTAAGACACGTGATGCTATATGACATATTTGGTGTATAAAAGTGCTTAAAAGATATGTATAGGTATTTATTATAGACAGGGGAGAGAAGAAGGAACGAAGGAAACCAGCGTCCCTTCCTTCTCTTCTCTACATGGTGAAGAAATCAGCTGGGAGGTTTTACACCTTGAGATGTGGGTTGTATGGATTGTGCTGTCTTGCTTCTAGCTTTGGCACATATGGATCATCCACCTCACCCTACCCCACCCCACCCTACCCCACCCCACCACACTTCCCTTACCCTCTTCTCCCATGCAGACCTCTCTTCTATGCTTCTGGTACAACATTCTTTTAAGCATCTTTGAAAACAATGTATTTATTTTATTACATCCATATGAATGTTTTCCTAGTGTGTAGGTAAGTACATTGTGTATATGCCTGATATGCATGGAGGCCAGAAGATGGTGCTGGATAGCCTGGATCTGGAGTTATGGATCATTGTGAACAGTGCTAGGAACCAAACCTGGATCCTCTGGAAGAACAGTGAGTGCTATTAACTGCTAATCCATCTCTCCAGCTATTTCAGTGCCAGGCTGCTCTAAGTGTCCTTGAAGCCATTTGTCTTTCCATGATTGTTTTTATTACTGTTTATTCTTAAATCTTAATACATTGGCTTTATAACTAAACTCTGAAAATAAATATTCATTTCCCTTTTTTTCATCTAAAACAGAGTTGGGTTTCATGAAGATAGTTGATGAAGTATCCTTAAGCATGAAGGTTGAGGGAAACAGAGGTGCTCAGAAGACAGTAAGCCACACTCAGAGAACTGGTATAGACTTTTCTAAGAGTCCCTGAAAGTAAGGCATCTTGAAAAGTGGGAGAGCTAGTTTCCTCTCCAGGGAGTGTCTCGTTGTTGTCCCTGGCTATGGTGTGTTTCTCCATCCTGAACACCTGAAGTTTTACTTGAATGCCTCTCTATAAGAAATGTTTCAGTGAACCTGAGACATCTTATTTTCTCTTTGTTAAGAAGAATAGAAGGGGTAAAGCAGTAGACTGGGACATTAGAGGACTAGGGCTCAATCCCCACTATGTGTAAACATTTACATGCATAGACGCACGCAGACAAAAGAAGACCTAAAGGCGGTAGACAATGGAAAAGCAAACAACAGTACATCAAAATTACTGTTCTCTTTCCCGTGTCTTGATTTGCTGTTGTAGTGTCTTATAAAGTTGATTGATGATCCTGAGTGACATTCCGTTAACAAGAGTAGACTTGAGTACACGTGTGTGCGTGTGTGTGTGTGTGTGTGTGTGTGTGTGTGTGTGGTGTTCGGGCATGCATATGGATCAGAGAATAAGTCATAGAAATTGGTTCCCTCCTTTACCTTGTGGATTCCAGAAATGGAACTTGGGGTTGTCAGGCTTGGCAGCAAGCACCTTTACCTACTGATGCATCTTTCTGGTCTCAAAAATAGACTTTGATTAGAGCAAGGTTTCAGTGTCCACCTTGTGTCCACCTTACTCCTTACCAATGAATTCAAATGAGTTGTTCCATCTTGCTGAGCCTCTGTGTCCTTTCCTGGCACATGGGGCTCTAATACTATAATCTTCTTAAGGTTATTGTGAGGTTTAGTAGCCTACATAACCAGACTGCCCTTCTTTGCTTGTCTTCTGTGTTTTATATTACCCCAAATTAGTATCCTTTTTTTAATTTAATTTAATTTTATTTTATTTTATGGCAAATCCAAATCCATGAACCAAAAGGATTTCATCTAGATCTTGGCCTATTTGGTAACAACTTCTGATCTTTTGTTTTTGACAGTGAAATGTCTTTCTCTGAGAGCATGGGAAAACCACCTCACCTTATTTATCCGGTCTTTCATGTTGTCATGGCCACATTTGAGCTGTTACCAGAAAGTCTAACTGAAAAGGCAACTTAATATTGCCCTGTGCTTGTATTATTTTGGTCTGTCAGGAACCTGTCAGCAAGTGTTGATGAAGTGCAGAGCCAGTAGTAACAAGCCTGCATCCTGACAGCTCCCTAACACAAGTAGCTGCAGTTGGTGCAGTGCTGTTTCTTCAGAAAGAAGCCCCTCTTGTCTCTTTGCTGATGTGATTAGTGGTCCATTATTTCTCCCCTTGAGCAATATCTTCAGTGCTGCTAATTCAGTCTTTTGTATGCCTTGAAAACCACAGAATCATCCCAGGCCTGGGAAGTTCCAGAGGCTGCAGCCAGGAATATCTTGGTAATTTATCCCCATCCTTACCTCTAATTATTCTGTTGTTCACTGACTTGCTCAATTGAGACTCTCCAGGTTCTACATT
This sequence comes from Montemys delectorum, assembly GCA_019843815.1. NCBI lineage: Eukaryota > Metazoa > Chordata > Mammalia > Rodentia > Muridae > Montemys > Montemys delectorum. The sequence goes on from JADRCD010223637.1 coordinate 21,314, forward strand.
CCCCAAGCAGAGAACAAAAGGTTTCCCTTGAGAGTGGGGCCTGGCCATGTCAGTGCAGTGAACTGTGCATAAATTATGCAGCACTGTGGCTGGCTTTCTTTTCATAGTCTTGTTGGAGAAATTCCGGAGAATGACCAGGCCCCTGGAACTGGGCTGGCTTATTCTTCTGAGGTTGCCTTGCTCTGAGTGTATCTGGAGAGCAAGAAGTTCTCCTTCTTTTTGCTGAGGCTGCTTCAGGTTCTTCAAGAACTACAAGTGTGTTTGGTCTTTTTTTTTTTTTTTTTCTCAGTTTCTACCTGTCTAGGAAAATACAGTGGATGATAATTACAGCAGGTGCCCGCCATTAAGCTTTGCTCCAATTCCTTCATTTGACCCCTCCAACTAGACTGATCTGGCTAGGCTATCCTTACAGCTTTCTCAGTTGTCCTTACCTCCAGGAGACTGGCACACTACCTACTGTTCTAACAAGGTTCCTTTAAATTAGCCTTACTTTAAAATAGTGTGATTTTTTTAAGTCTTTGAGAATTTCATATTCATATTGATCATATTCACCTCCAATCCCTATCCCTAACTCCTCTCAGATCTACTTCTGCCTCCCTACCCATCCCAACTTTGTTAAAAAAAAACAAAAAAATGGAACTCATAATGCCCATCATGTGTTGCCCACATATCCTTAGGTGTTGGACTTAGAAACCCTTCACTTTCTGTCCTAGAATATTGACTGGCTCGATCTTGGCCGGTCAACACCCATGGCATGAGCTCAGGAACACTGTGGTCCTGTCATATGCAGAGGTACTTTTCAATGTAGTCTGCCCAGGCCTCTAGCTACCCCGATTGTCTCTCTTTCCCTCTATTCAGTCTGAGCTAGTTGTATTTAGAAATATATATGTATGTATATATATATACATATAATAATAATTAATGAAAAAAAGACCATGAATGTGAAGGAGAACAAGGGAGAATATCAGGGAGGGCTTGGAGAAAGGAGAGGGAAGGGAAATGATAAAATTAATAAGTAATTTTAAAAAGAAGACACTTTGAATTCATTAAACTTCTCATCTCCCTAAAATATGAGAAACATCTCTTTACTGAACAATGTAGTCTATTTTATATTTTATTCTTTTTAATTTTATTTTTCCAATTGTAATTTAATTATAACATTTACCCTTCCATATATCACTCCTCTTTATCTAAATTCAAGGCCTCCTTTTCACTAATACTTATTTCATATATATCTATATAGATATAGATATGAAAATCTATATTTATATATATCCTATTCAGTCTATATAATATTACCTATGCATCTGTTTTCAGGACTGACCAGTTGATGTGTCGTACACTGGGGAAGACCACATCTCTCTCCTGGCTTTCTTCAATTACTTATAGTTCATTGTGTAGGACTGAGGCCTCGTAGGCTTTTGCTTGTCCACTTTGGCATGTCTATTGACATTGTCCTTGTTCAGCTCATGTTTGGACAGTCATGTTAGTAAGACTTTATCTATTTAGCTCCTGATGTTACTAGGAGACATAGTCTCATAGTAAACTCCCTGATCCTCTGGCTCTCACAACCTTTCCACCCCCTCTTTTGCAATCTTCCCTGAGCATTAGGTGTATGTGAGTGTTTTATAGATGTATCCCTTGTGACTGGACTCCATCCTCTGCATTTTGATTTGTTTTGGTCTTCTGTGGTGGTCTTTGTCTGTTGTAATGAGAACTTTCCTTGTTGTGGAGTAAAGACTACACTTCTCTATGGGTATAAGGACACAGGCTTATTGATTGTTGCTAGCAATTATGTTGACTTAGTAAACTAATGGTTGTAGTTTCTCATCCAGTAATCATGGCTTTATTAGTAGTGAGCAATTGCTGGTATTAGGAATGGATTCCCTCTTGTTGAACATTTGTGTCACTACTAAACACTTAGGGTTCTTGTGCCATGCTGGTTATTGATGTGGTCCACAGGCATCATTACTGGGTAGGATTGTTGGATGCTTCTTGTCTTTGGAAGCTTGCATGATGCTTCCTGCTACTGTGAAAGCTAGTCCTCTGGGGGAGGACATTTAGGTCAGTTCCAGCTCAGGGGTCTCACCGCATCCTTTGTCTGAAGTGCACGGTGTCTTCAGCAATAGAGACTTACTGTCCACCTAAGGGGAAAATCCACAGGAAACAGCAATAGGCTGTATGTTTAGGGAGTCTCTTGGAAAGCCCTGACCAACATCTTAAAAAGGGCTTCTGGTGTCTGTTTTGTTATGTGAGCTTTGAAGGGGGAACACTATCAGCCTTGTGGTATTTGGATACAACAACACAGACTAAGACATGCCCCTTAACTAATCTTTTGACTTTGAGGGTTTATGTAAATTTTTTCAGTTCTAAGCCTTCTCTTGGATTTTACTTTTATTACAGCATGCCTGTTATGCTTCCAGAAAACTCCATGTTACAAACTTTGTTTAGAGTATCATCATCTGTTTAGACTGAATATGCTTTCATCTATGTGTAGACATACATATGCATAGATGTATGTGTTTAAGCACATAAAATAAATGTGTATGCTTGCATGTATGCATGCATAGAGAAAGGAGGATGATATAAACAACATAAATGTGTAGCAGTCATGTTATTCCTCTTGTTACTCTTCTCTATGCTGACATAGCTACTCTGAACCAGTGGATAATTTATATATTTTCTCAAGCATTGTCCTCAGAAAGTCTATGTGAATAGTTTACTTCTTAAAACCATTGTGTGTTGAAAATGTTTCTTTTCCTTTGAGAGAATATTTTGTCTGGGTGTAAGATTCTTGGATCAATCTTTCTTAGTGATCTGCACATTATTCTTATGTTTTCTGCATTCCAGGGATATAGATAAAATTTTTTTAGCTTGTTTGGGTCCTTTCCTTTTGTACGAAACTTCATTTTTCTGTCTGGCATGTGTGTAATTTTCTGTTTACTCTTGAAATTCAAGTATTTCTTGGATTTATGAGAAATTTTAATCCACAGGCTTACGTTTCACCTTGGCAGAGTATATGAAGAACCTACTACTGCATGCACTGCTTAGAGTATGTTCCTCATCTGTTCTGTCCTTTGTTCTTTTCTAGCCTTTAAAGATCCCTTCTGGCATTCCTGTGACTATCATGTTAGGATGCTGTCTCTGTCCCTGTCCCCTTGCTAGTCCTATCTTTGTCTTTGCTCCTTGTTGTAAGTCATTTGTTCATCTCCTATTTCAAAGACTTTGCATTGATTTCCATCCATGCTGGTGGTAGTTTATCTGTAGAAAACTTAATATCTACTATTACCATTACTATGTTTTGTGTGTGTGTGTGTGTGTGTGTGTGTGTGTGTGTGTGTACATGAGTGTTGGAAGGCACATGCATTTGACATAGCCCACTCGTGGGACATAATGGGCTACTTGTTTGTATCACTTATCTTCTTCTACATCTATGTGGGTTCTGGGAATTACATGAAAGTGGTCAGGTTTGCATAGCATATGTTTGCTGAGCCATCATGCTAGCCCAGACAATTTAAGTTTTAAAATTTGATTTTTAATTACTTTTTTTGTTCTAAGAAATTTTTCTATTTTTTTCCTCCTTGTCTCTTATGTTTTTTCATTGATGTATTTTCCAAATACCTTCATGATTTTTACTTCAATGGAATCTGCCTCTCTTGGATGTTTTAGATGTTGTTTCTCAAGTGACCTTACTATCTTTTATTTATTACCATGCCCAACTCTAGGTACTGCGTTTTGTATTGTTTTGCACTGTGTTATTTTGATATACTGATGGATCTATGTTTTTGATATTTGTATGCATTTTAGAGTCCTTTGGCATAAAAAAAAAAACTCCATAAGAAAAATACAGCACTCCTGTCCTGACATTTTGGCTGACTTTGAGGAAACTGGCCAGCAGTTAGAGGGACTGGAGGGCAGGTTGCCCAGTAAAATACTTTGGGGATTGTCAAAGTCTTGATTTTAGTAGAAGCTTCCGGGCAAGGTACACTATTTAATCTGCCATTTGTACTTGTATTTTTTCACTGTTATGATACAATTATAACTTTTTTCTAGAGACTCACTGAGAGGCTGTGACCTCAGATGCACTCTTTAAACATTGCTGATTTTGCTGTAGTAGAGATATTCCAATAATCGCTATCAATTGATTCTAAAGAGATTCAAATGAAACAGACCAGTTGTACATGGTAGCTCATGTCCATAATCCCAGTATGCAGGAGGCTGAGGCTGCAAGATGCTTATGAGTTTCAGGCTAGCCTTGGCTATGTAAGTTTCAGGCCAACGCGTGCACGTGTACACACACACACACACACACACACACAAACACAGAAATACAGATACAGAGGCACAGACAGAGAGAGAGAGAGAGAAGTGGGGAGAGACACACCCCTAATTGCATTTTAATAAGTTATATATAGAATGGATTTTCAGAGGAATTTGTATCCATAAAACTTCCTGCCTCCTGTTCAGTCATTTTCTTCCAAAGAATATTCTCTGGCTAGTATTCATATTTACAGTTCGAAATAAGGGTTTGCTTTTATTTTCTTTGTTAATGAAGAGAAATACATTTGGATTAATTTATTTGCATTATGAATTAATAATTGCTCAGCTGCAAACCATCACCAGGCTTCAGTTGTTGAACCCAATGGTCACTTATTTGGCTCAAGGGAAGATTATTTGCTCTGAGCGCTGGTGGATGGTTCTGCTCTCAGCCAGATTCTCAGATTCCTGACCCTGACTGACACAGGACAATCTAGGGGTATGACCTAAACATAAGTAAGGCGATACTTTTCCTTTCTCTGTTACCATCCCCATCAGCTCACTCAGCATGGGTTCCTCGTGGAAAAAAAAATGAAGGTTCAAGAGAACAAGCTAAAACACACAAAGTATCTTCAAATTTAGACCAGTAACTGGTTTGCCATCATCTCTGTGTCATTCTTTGCCTAAGTACAATCTTGAATCATTACCCAAAAGGAAAAAAGGAGGCCCCTTGAACAATGCAAGGCTAAAAGGATGATCCTCCACTGCCAATCACAAGGCAAAGGGGTAAAGATATCCAGCCCTGCCAACCTCCGTGGGATATTTAGCTTTACTGCTTACCTGGAACCTTAAAGGAGGTTGGCTTTGAGGTCAGAGGAAACTTTCACAGAGGAGCAACACTGAACTGGATTGTAAGGAAGATGATATTTACCAAGTGGACAAAAATGAGGACAGCAGCAGTAGTTAATTAAGATGGAAGATACTGCCCAAGTAGAGGTTCTGATGTCTCTGAATGCTGATGCGTGTTAAGTTGTGAAGAGTTAGCCCATGTGCTAGGGGTATTGCAGACAATCCCTTGACCTTATCTGTTGTTCATAGTTTTGTTTATTCTTTCCAAAAAACTACAAATCCCCCAAAGGTTGAAAATTCTGTAGGAGACTGAATCTGTTTTAAAAGCGGAAGGAGCTAGCATTCATTTCCAGGTATTCCTGTTATCTAAATAGGAACACATAATTACTGTTTCCTCTGTGCCACCACACTACTGAAGACGCCAGGGCAATTATTTGGCAAAATATGAAGGAAACTGGCTGACACTGTTGTTCCTGCCTCTCTTCAATTTTTCTAGGTCTCTCTGCTCCTTGGTGTGCAAATGGACATACTCAGCTGAGAAAGGTTGGGATGACAGCTTCTGGAAGATGATTGGACTGGAAGATCTCATTGATGATAATTACAGCAAAATAGGTAAAATAATAGAATATCCAAAGTACAACCATTGATGCATATATATCAGGACATTTGTGATTTTTCTTGTTTGAATTACATTACAGATACTCAATCTGTTTTTTTCAAGACTAGGGTTTTCAGAATATATCAGCTGTGATGGATAAACCATGTCTTTAGATACTAATTTTCTGGCTTGTTTGAACTGGGTCGATATATGTTTTATGAAGATATGTCTTAAAATAGAGTATCTGTCATGGTGCTGACTCAGGATGATCATGCATGGAGCAGATAGGGGTGACATCATCAGGGAGGCACATGGGGATCATTCCAGAAGTAGGAAAAAGGTCTCATGAAGTTGGCTCAAGGAAAAACACAAAAGAACAATAAGAAAAAATAAAATTGAAAAATCTGAACTAGAAGAATCAAAAATGAGACAGGAGGTAGGATGTGAGCTAATGCTTGCGGAGCCACAGACTCCCAGTCTTCTGTGGCTTTACCTAGATGGCACATATTTGAGTGGCTGGTAGATATTTAGTTGGTGCAAGTTTCAGTATTTGGCAAGTATAATTATGACATATTAACCTTTAACATTTATACGGACATTTCACAGGATGATGTTTATTTTGTATAATTACTACTAGTTATTCTGGTAAGCAATTGCTAGTTAAGTGGGCACATATGCTTGAATAGAAGTCCCTCTTAACTTGTTTAATATGCTGGCTATAGCATTATGGCAAGATCTAGAAGTGTATTGGATTATAAAAGATTCGTCTGTAATGGAAGTCAAAAGAAGCAAGCAGCTATTAGTGCAATTTTGTTGAGCTCTCATAAGTTCTCGCCAGTAAAAAGGAAGAATCAAAACAACCTAAGGGGGGGGAGGGTAGAGAGATGTCTCAGAGGTTAAGAGCACTGGCTGCTCTCCCAGAGATCCTGAGTTCAATTTCCAGCAACTGCATGGTGGCTCACAACCATCTGTAATGGGATCCAATGCTCTCTTTGGGTGTTCATGAAGACAGTATACTCATATACATAAAAATAAATAACTTTTAAAAAACAACCTAAGAACCATGACACACATTCTTTTGGAGGCAGTATAATCTCACTTCTGATTGGCTAGCACATATTAACAGACTCTATTATGCTATCAAACTGATTTAAAAATGCAATATTTATTGGCTTGGTGGTCATATGCTCATCTAGGTTGCTACTGAAAGGTGAGAATTAGGCTTTTAAATTGGTAAACAGCAAGTGACATTTGGTGAAGCTTCTGATCCCCATAGTCAATTATTGCAGACTTTTCTCTTCTGGAATCTTCATTTTTGCTCTATAAAAAGCTCAAGTATATTAGAAACAAATATGCAGAATGCTAGTGAGTACCTACACTGCCAGTTATGGTATGCAATCTGTGATCTGCTCCACCTCCACTAGCTAACTCTAGAGAAAGAAGCAAAGCCAGAACACTGAGCAGAATACCGTGTTGGGACATCTATGGCTCAGCCAAAGCCATCTGAAGATCTCAGCTGGTAGAAAAGGCTCAGAGCTTGCAATGAGGGAAGAAAGTAGAAAGCTCATCAACTGACTTTTAGGTCTCCAGTTAGGTGATTTATATACACTATCCGCATAAGACTATTACTTTCATATTCCTATTTTATAGATAGGAAACAAAGTTAGGTTTCTTTAACCACTTCTAAGGTTTATAGTTTGTGTCAGGATGTTTCTTGTTTCTTTGGAACATTCTAGACTGAGAGAGCTGATGGAGTTCTACAACTGGCCTCTGATGGGGTTAGCCTTGGAAAATTCAGCACTCTAAACACTCAAAGTCAACTTAAACTAGACTGAGACAAGCATCCATACCTGGTCCCAGGGTGGGGTAAGGTAGACTCTATCTGAGGAGAGTACCTGTGGGAGACAGTGATCCGAAACCTCCTCCCTCTATATCCCACAGGCCTTGTTTCACATGAGTCAGCTTGCTTATAGGTGAGAATCAGAGGTTAGAAGAAGCCTCTAAGCCTGAAGAGAAGCTCCAAGTTAGTCAGTGTCACTACATTGTACTGGAACACTTTAGTTACTTAAGTCATTTTGAAAATCAGTATTACCCATCTTCCTTATTGGGGAAAGCTCCCATGGTAAATTAAACACAGAAATTGATTGATGGCCTGTTTTCCTTGCTAGACTGTGACCTTGTTCACATAGCTTTTGTTGATTACCCTTAGATCTTCCATCCTAGCCTGAGAAGGCTTACTGTTATATTATGACTACTGTGTGATGTGATTGTAAGGGTTAAGCTGAGATGGCTGGTATTAGGAGCTTCGAACTTCCAGCTTTTAAAGGCTCTAAATTTAAAATTACTGGTTTTAATAGCATCTTAGGTGACATGGTTCTACCTTAAACTCTTATTTTTTTATTATATTGACATTTTCTTTTTTTCTAATATTGAACATGATACATGGTCAATTAGTATGTTAATTCTTCTGGTAGAGCAAGTTACAAAAAATATTCATTAAAAGTCCATAATGTTGACCTAGCAGACATTTTGCAGAGTAACTTTATTAGATTTTTGCCTGTTAAGTTAATGGATTTTTAATAGATGTCAGAAGGAGACATATTATGAACTATAATTTACTGGACACAAATTAAAACACAGCCATTTATCAGAATTAATTGTATGATGTTTCTTTTGATTTTCCTTTCTTGTTAGTTGAACTTGAAACTTCAGTGTGAACACAAAGCATAAGACTTTCAGGAGGAGAGTTTGAGTTTTAGAAAGTCCTCTGGAAGCTTCCTCCAGTTCTTTAGCAATTCTTGGAACTATGAAAGATGAGTCTCTGAAGTGTTCGTCAAGAATTAAGCAATTCTCGTGGCCTCGTTGCCCATCAAGATGTGGGCAACATAGCACAAAACCTTTTAGCAGATTTGAGCACTGAGTGCCGTGTATTTGAGCATTAATACAATTACCATAATTTTCTCCATGCAGAGCTTTTAGCCAAGTCTTTACCAGCCTTTGCTGGCTCAGGCTGTAAATGAATGCTTTCCCTGAAAACCGAACACCTCAGCCGTGCTCTTATGGAGGCATGCTCTTGAAATAAATTATTTATGAAATGTAAGTTAGTGATCAAATATGATATATAATATGCTCTGTCTCAAGAACAAGGCACAAATAATTATTTGGTCCGTTTGGTTATGGAACATTGTAGAAGGTAAAGAAAATCATTTTATGAGTTAAAAGAATATGATAGAAAATGTACTTAGAGGCTATGGTTTCAGTGTTGTAAGTGATGGAGAAAGCATGATCCACCATGTCTGCCCCCTTCCTACCTTTTCTCCTACTCCCTTCCTGGCATCTTTCTGTTTCTTTCTCTTTTTAATGGGGGTTATCTATCCATAGTCCAATAAAATGATTTGTGTCAGTAAATCTTGACCTTTTGTTCCAGCAGAATCATTCCCAGGTCACCTGTTTGATAGTTAAACATCTATCAAAAAGCAGGCAGGCAGGAAGACCTCAGCGGGGGAACAGGTCCTTAGGAAGGGAGGCAAGGTCCCACCTGCTCTAATGGATTATGCAGGCTCCCTTTCAGCAAACAACAGTTGCCTTTTTACTTCCTGGGAAAAGCATTTCATTGTTTTTACTGGAGGAGGCCATGTTTTGAAAATTATTGGGCCAGCATAACTAAATTTCTAAGAGATTATTTACACTTTAGAGTTGTGATATGTCAAAAGACACAGTGTGCTCACCTTTTAGATTGTTCATTATTTGTGATCAGGGAAGCCTGACAGTGAGCAAATGCAGCAGCCAAGTGGAGTTGCTGACTGTGAAGTGAGAAACAGGAGCAAAGACAAAGCACGTGTGGAAAAAGATCCCTGCCAGAGGGGAAAGGAGGCTGCCATTTTATTAAAGTGGCTTTCTTTTCCCAATGAGACCATATTTTAAGTGTCATGCACTATGGACAAAATCACATAGCATAGAGTAAATACTGTTGAAATGCATGATGAATGAGTCAATATATGATTGAATGAAGGGCTTCATAAAAAATATCTTTTCTTGTCTTTAGTTTTGTCAAAAGCTTAATGGAGTTGCTACCAATTCTTTGAAGTAAATGATAGTTCTAGGTGATATACTAGTTTTATTTCACAAAGTCAACACACACAGGGATCCTCATCCAGGCAGAACAATAGCTGGAACTTATGCCATTCAGTCTCTTGCCTCTGCTTTCAGGTATTACATTCTTCATGATACTGTACCCACTCATGAGCCATCTAGGAAGCTAGCACACATAGAGGAAACAGATCTAGTTTTGTTTTTCTGGTACAAGATTCATTCCTTTGACTTGCTTAGTTCATTGGTTGAGAGAGACTACTGGCTTGAGTGTAGGTGACCCATGAAGAGACCCATGGCAAGCCTGTCCTGATGCTATATCCAGGATGCAGCCCTACCTGGCATATCCCTAGAGCTGTCAGATTTTCTTCTTTTTTTCCCAAGAGTCACAGATTAGAGAAGGGATTTCTCTTCTGTATTGAATAAGTGAATGGTGGGGAGCCAGAAATGTGAATGTTCATATCAATATTATTCTATCTCAGAAGAGACTAGAGAAGTTCCCCTGTGGTAGTATTCCCCAATGTTTTCTACTAGCAAGGTTTACTAATAGTCACGACTAGTGTGTATATCCTGAACCTAGTGATGCTGTCCATAGTTGTGGGGCGTATAAATCCTTCTTAAGCTGCTCATATACAGTGTTTTAAATGTTCCCATGAGACTAGGGCATGCTATAAAGGACTTGTCAATTTGTTTGTTAAAGGTTTGCTTATCATTTTGATATTCATGAGCAATGTGATTTGTGGTCTCCATTCTGTCTTTCAAGGGTTCCTCTCAGCCTGTTGTTGCTCTTCCATCTTTGTGATTTGTATTTTAGGTGAAGTTTGTACTAAACTTGGAAGGCCACAGTTACTCTCAGCCTTTTATTGGTTATGTAAGGTCTGTCACACCACTTATCTCCCCATGCTCAGAAAGATGTCACCAACTGTCCCAGACTTTGCCTTCCCAATACCCTCTGAGCATTTGGCCTTGCTGCAGTTTTAAAAATCATCATTCTTATTCGTGTCCACCGTATGTAACTATGTCTTTCTAACTTTTAAAGAGAAGGAAGTATCATCTGATTATTCTATGGACTAATTTTACCATTTCAAGTCTGTCTTCTGTCTGAGGGAATGTCTTGGAGTCCTAATTTATGCAATAATATATGCATGCAACTACCCAGCACTTTCTGATTGCTTCCCACGGAATAGGCACTAGACTAAATATACAAAACGAATACAAAAGGAATCTGGTCCATTTGCTTGGAGACCTCTTATCTACTCAGGCTGAGATGGGTAAGTATATAATTCAGTGCTATCAAGATTTTCAGTAAGAGGGCAGGAGTAATTTCAGTTCCCAGCACCCACATTTGGCAGCTCACAACTGCTTGTTGTAACTTTAGCTCTTGGAAGATCCAACACATTTGGCTTCTGAATTCACTTGTGCTCATGTGCACATATTCCATCCAGACACACCCACATACATACAAGTTAAGTTAAGATGATTTAAAAATCCTTTTTAAAAAAAAAGGATATTTTATGTGTGTTCCCCAGTACTATGAAGAAACACTGTAAAGCTTGTTGATGATGTTGGCAGTGATACCAAGGATGTCTTCTCAGGAGGTAGTCCTGGAAAAGTGATTGAAAAATATGAGTGCCTTTTACTAAGAAAAGAAGGAATGCTTCTACAGCAGAAGGAACAATATGTATAGAGGCATGGAGGCGTGAAAGAATGGGGTGTCCTGAAATTGCTGGATGGGGTAGGATAGGGGACAGAGGGCTGATATCTTATGGGACTTGAAGATGGGCCACTAGTAAGAGCCTCAACATAATGGTATTTGCGTCATTGCTTTTAAGAGATGATCAAATTACTACTTATGCCAATCTGCAGATAAAACGGCAGGCAACAAGGGCCACTGTGGAGGTCTGTAGCTTCTGTGAAGACGAGTGCTTGATTAGGTCCTGCCACCATTTGTTCTCTGTAATCATGTGCAATACCTTCTTTCCTGTCTGTAAATATCTGTCGTGAAATGTGAAGTGAAGTGTGATCTCAGATGTCCCAGGACTTGGTTTATGCAGCCTGTAGGAATGTTAGCCGTTATCATTTTTAACTGTACCCGGGCACCCTGTACACAGGATCACTCCCTTTCCAACCTTTTTCCAACACTGCACACCCACCCCTTAGGTTCCCAGAAATACCATTTCAGCTATTGTCCCTTCCAGGAAGAGCCTCAGAGAGCTAGAAGGACAAGGGAGCAGTGATGACCACATCATGATGTGATAATGGCAAGTAATGGTTTTTAGAAGCTTTTTGGGTATACACGGTTCCTCCCTACAGTTTGGCATCTGGATGATGATTGGAAACACTCAGAAGTAAGGTTAACCCTCAAGATTCCTTCCTCCTCCTCCTAAAAAATCAATAACTATCAGAGGAAAGGAAAATAAGGGTCTTATTCTAGTACCCTCAATTTAGAGATAACAACTGAGCATCGGAGATAAGGAGTGAATTTTCTTGGGTTTGCACCATTTCAGAGACACACCTGAGAACAGAAATCAGCACTCCTGCATCCCGACTTGGCCACCACCAAGCTCCCATCCTTGTAACTTTCTCTCTTCTGTGCTAGCTTTCCGATTTGAGATTTTACAATAATGTTGCTTATTAAGGCAGTGCCGTGTTGTCAGCTGAGTGGGAAGAACCACTCATTAAGAACATAATTCAGGTCAGCTGACTCCAGAGGCCCTCCTTAACAATGTCATGCTTTGTCCAGGTAGCCGGGACAGTTGAATCTGGAAGCATAATGATCAGTCTCTTAAAATGACTGACTTATATAGACAATAATAATTAAGTAAAATATTAGTTTTTTTCCTATTTAAAGGATGCTCCTTATTTCCAGATTTAGATAGGCTTGATTATAATTCTGGTTCTGTAACCTATGACCCATGCAAGCTCTGCCATATGCAACTTGAGCTTTGTGCACCTCATCTGGTATATTGCCAAGATTGGAAAATATTCCTAGCAAATATTAGCTATTATTATAAGAACCGCCAATTCCCCTGAACCTGCATGCTCCCGTATGGCAGGTCATCCGTGCTAAAGACCTGAACCTGCATGCTCCCGTATGATGCATGCTCCCGTATGATGCATGCTCCCGTATGACAGGTCATCTGTGCTAAAGATGGTATAATCCTGGAATATTTCCAATAACTATTGTCAAAATCTAAAGTTGTGAAATGCCTTTTTAAAACTACTCTTAGGACTACACAGCTTTTTTCCAAGCAGGGTACAAGACAATTAAACCCTGAGAAGTTAGCTGGAATTACAAGCCTGTCTAAATTATTCAGTTACATATGGCTGGTGATATTTTTAACTGTTGTTTGAATGATTTATCACGAACTGAAGGACACATAGCCATATACAAATTAAAAATACAAATTATTTTGGTGATAATTAGGGGGGAAATCTATGACTAATATTCCTACAGTGCTTTACAACTTGTAAAGAATAGTTTCCTTTGTGTTATTTGTTTTTCCACAAAACTTCAAAATGAGTCTAATTTTTGTTTCATATTGGGGGAATCCAGAAAGCACAAGCTTCCAAGTGAGAAAAGCTTTGGATAAGACCCTAAGTATACCACTGACTGGCTGCATAAAATGAGCAAGGTGCCAATTGTCCCCGAGATTTAGTTTCTTCATTTTTAATAATTCTTGAAGGGCTGTGATGGACAAGGATGATGTGTGTAAAATGTGTGACTTCTGGAAAGTACTGAATAAAATACCAGCTCACCAATCAGCACAGCATTCAATAGCATTTACAATGCTACAGCACAAATAGAGTCATGACTGGACTGCTGTCAGGCCCAATCCAGGGAAGAACCCAAAAGGGCTTTGATAATTATATTCAGAGGAGAAACAGTACAGGAAGTGGACCCATGATATGCAAGATAAGGTTATATTAATGAGTGAATAATCTTTCATTTCCTTCTTAGCTCTAATTCACTAACTCAATGTGATGCACTGTTAGATTCTGAGAACAAAAGAACTAAAGGCCCCAAGGTTCCTGACTTCATACAGAGGACTAGAGCATTATAAATCACTACATTGCCTCTGTGGTAAATATAAAAATAGGCCAGCACTGCTTTCAGGAATGTATGTTTATGTGATTGAAAAATGTCTGAAGAAGTTTTTAAACTAAGCTGTGATGCATTCAGTCTATGAAGGGGGTCAAAAGGGTGTTTAGACAGAAGGATTAGTGGAGAGAGAAAGGGGGGGCAGGCAGAGACAGAGAGAGACCGAGAGAGACAGAAACAGAGAGAGACAGAGAGACAGAGACAGAGAAAGACATAAACGTGCGCACGTGCGTGCGTGCGCGCGCGCACGCGCGCGCGCGCGCGCACACACACACACACACACACACACACACACACACACACACAGACCATGGAAAGGACACTTCCATATGTGGCTACAGTCAAGAAGATTGAAAGGCAATAGTATATGTGAGGATGCCGAAAGTATGAGTAAGTAGAGTAGCTTAAGATAAATAAAACTTAGAAGAATATTTTGACCATAATGGCTCAATGTAGTCACACCCAGCTATATATCCATAATTAATAGACTAAGCTGAAGATGCTCTTACATACCTTATGAAACTAAAATTGAATTGCTACTCAGAAAGAGAATATGGTTATCATTATCTTAGTTTCCCAAAAGTTTAGACCCTAACAGCTACTATATCATTAACAATATTTTTTTAAAAAAAAACTTTTATTGCTTATTAAAAATGAGGTAGCAGAGACAGAAACCACCAAGTTGTTTAATAAAGACTAAAGCAATTGTATTATTTTATATTTTTCTAAAATATACAACATGTACACATATGTGATATATATTACATATTATATATCATATACCATACATCATGTATTAATTGAAGTTATACCACGTGGCCTGTTCTAACTTGCTGACCATAGATTATCTAACAAAATCCCCAGCACCAGGCATGAGAAATCTCTTATCTAATTGTTGGTCAGGGTAGTCCATGTGACCCTCAATATCGTCTGTTGCTATTGCGCTTGGTTCCTTTTAAAGGTTGAAGGTAAGTCTCTGTTGCTGAAGACATCAACACTTAAGACAGAAGTCTCAGATTCTTTAATCTGAATCTAACCTGAATGCTTCCTTCCCACAGTCTAGCTCCCATAGTGTCATAAAATACTATGCAAGCTGCCAGGAGAAGGAACCAATCAGTAGTCCTATCTAACTCTGATACCTATGAACCACAGCACTAATCAACATGGCAAGATATCCCTGAAGGTGCAATAGTTACACTCATATCTTAAGGATAACCGGCAGCTATGTAATTAGATTCAAGGCCCACTCAACAGGAAGAAAATCATGCATGGTACTGTACCTACAGCCACATTCTCAGGGCTAGTGAGGTCATGGAGCTTAGAAGAGAATCCACAGCTAACTACCATCTACCATCAAAGAACACCTTTTTACAGCCAATGGAGACCATTACATAAAGCCACACCAGTATACAATGTAGCCCCAGTGGATATATCTGCAGCACAACTCATATACCTGAGGCTCAGAATATTATCAGAGATGGGGGAGAAAATAGTAAGGACCAGAGAACCAGAAATTTTATTGTGAGGTGGGCTTTCTAAACTAGACCTAACAATGACACTATCAGTAGACATGCTAACTCAGAAGAGGGAGATTCTCATGAAGTCCCCATGCTAGACAAAAAAACTGTAGGTACCAAATGACTACTGAAAAGGTAATTAGCCTCTCCCAGAGATAAGCACCATAATTGGTTTTGCAGCCCTAGAATATGTGTGTAAACAACAAAAATGAACTCATCAGGTTGTATTTATGTATATTGTGTATATATGTGGCAATTAAAATATAAAAGCTACCAATTTGAGAGGAAGCTAGGGACAGGAGGACATGGAAGGGGTTGGAGGGATATTGTTTTAATTAACTTACTCTCTCATATATTACATCCTGACAGCAGTTTCCCCTCCCTCCCTCCTCCATCATCTCCCCCACCTCTAACCTCTTTCTCCACTCCTCCTGTGTTTCCCTTCCGAAAAAGGCAGGGTTTCCAGGGATATCAATTAAACATGACATATCAAGTTACAATAAGATTCGGTACTCCCCCTCATATTAAGGCTGGATGAGGCAGCCCAGTAAGAGGACAAGGGTCCCCAAAGAAGGAAAAAGCATCAGAAATGCCTCTCCCTTTGTTAGGAGTCCCACAAAACACCAAGCTATACAGCTGTATCATATATGCACAGGGCGGAGGCTAAAGCCATGCAAGGTCCCTGATTGTCCCTTCAGTCTTAGTGAGCCCCTAGGACACTATGTTTGTTGATGCTGTGGCTTTTCTTGTGGTGCTCGTGACTCCCCCTGACTCCAACAATCCTTCTTCCCCTGTTCAGCACGATTCCCTGAACTCTGTCTATGGGTCTATGACTATGGGTCTCTACATCCATTTCCATCAGTTGCTGGATGAAGCCTCTCTGATAACAATTGGGCTAGGCACCAATCTGAGTAGAGCAGAATGTCAGGTAGGCATCATTTCACTGACTTTTTTTCCCTAGTCATGTTTAGTTCTATCGTAGTTTCCGGGCCTTCTGGTCTCTGGTTTCTGGTCCTCCAGGCAGTGTCAGGGGTGGGCTTTCTCTCATGTTATGGGTCAGGTCTCAGGCTGGAACAGTTATTAGTTGACTACTCCCACAATTTCTGTCATCTTTACCCAGCACATCATGCTGGCAGGACGGATTGTAGGTTGAAGGTTTTACAGCTGGGTTGGTGTATGAAGCCTACCACTGGAAGTCTTGCCCGGTTACAGGAGATAGCAGGTTCAGACAAAGTATTCCCTAATACTAGGAGTCTCAGCTAGGGCCATCCTAATAGATTCATGGGAGTTTCCATTGCACTAGGTTTCTCCCTTGCCCTCAAATTGCCTCCCAACTCCAGTTGTCTCTTTTGGAGGAATATATTTATTCAGTGTGCATGTGTAGTCCTATCTTTTTATTTAAAATACAGGAAATGGGAAAATGCAGATTCCCTATGGTTTGTAATGTAAGCTTAGTGGTTACTTAGATTAAGTAGAGTGTTAGGTTGCTAAGGATGACTAAACCAAGCAAATATCCATGCACTGTATATCAATCACTTTTAGGTGTTTTCTTAATATTAACCTACTAATCCTCCTAGCTAGTCTTGGTAGGTAATACTGTATCATTGTATCAATGAAGAAACTACAGCACAGGGGATTCTGATATTCAAGGTCATAGGTTAAAAGAGTCATAGGTTCTGGAGTCTCGTGGGCCAGAAGTTCAGTTCAAGATCAGTAACAGCTCACATTGCATTTGGAGACATGTGTTTTACTCGGAGCCTCACAGTTAAAAGGGCATGGAAATGCAGGTAGGGAGTGGTTTCTTTAGAGGAGCAGGGACCTGGATATAGTAGTCAGTCTGAAACAGTTGAATAGGCTGGGGTTGACTCACCTCCTGAAATCACCTTTCCCAAGACAAGCATGGTAGGCATGCAGCAAGATTCTAGTCACAGGGTGCTTGTCACTCAAGGGTATTCGTGCCGATTGGAAGAGACCACTCACCTTCACTTATGAATCTACTTCTGAGTACCACTGCAGAAGCTGAGGAGATGGCTTCTGACATTCCCTTGAAAGGCTGAACTAGTTTTAATCACATCAAAGTACACAATTAGTTTGCTTTTCCTTTCTCTGAAGGCTATTAGCATAGGAGTTACATCTAGATCCTATGCACACCAGATGCTATGTCATCATTGTCATTCATTTAGAGAGGGGTTAATCTAGCATTCTTAAAAGGCCTCCCCTGTGCCTGACTAGCTTTTGCATTGCATGTGACATGCCATCACTCTTTGGCCTCACTTTTCATGGTCACGAAGAAGGTAAGTGGTGACCTTGGTGTCTGAGGTGTCCTACCCTCTGACTCCATGGTTCTTCTGTGGTTTCTTTCCCTCCCCCCTGTTCTGTGAGTTTTGACTTCTACATACCCATGACCTTTTCAGTTTCTCGGCACAGGTCAACCTTTCTGAGAATCCACATCAGAGGGCTGCTGCGGTGAGTTTGTTGGGTCACTAGTTGACTAATGACTTTCGTTAAGGCCTGTTGGCAGGCGCTGCCTTGCCTTGAACTTTATTGATCCTAGAAGTTTGCCTGCCACTCAGACAGCCTCTGCAGGTCCTGGGGGGTAATGAGTCACTGACCCACCTTCCCTGTGACCCATGTGCTTTTGTGGTGAGCAGAATGAAGATGATCTCTTTGTGGTATCATAAAACTTAGGAAATGATGTTAAAATTCTGTTAAATTTTAGCTGTAGAAATATACAGTGTATGGGAGGGGAAAGCAAACAAAATACCCCTATTGGTGTTCTTCCCCGCTGTCTATACATCAGAGGCTACTTAAGGGACAAGGGAATGATTTTACGAGGCTTATTAATACTTCATGTTCTTTGCCCCCCCTCCTGCCCTTTCCTGTCAAGGACTTTGTATCTTGGCTTGAAACTGAAGCAACTCAGCTGCCAGCACATTGTTAAGAGGCAAAAGTCTTTGCAATGTCTTGCTTTGTTCTGTGATGCACACCATGCACAAAGGTCTGTTGTTGACTCTTGCTACTGGGGGAAAACAGTGTTTGTTTTCCAGATTTACTTTGGGGTAACTGTTGGGGAGCTAGACTGACATGAGTTTATAACCTGATGCTGCTATGTACTATCAAACCAGTACTTAACCTGGGGCTCATAGGCAAAGCAGTATATCTGCTTGGTAACTTCAGTGACTTTACATAAAGCCTTTTAAAAATTGAACTAAAATATATTTGCATTATCTTTCCCCATCCACTATTCTATATCCCCATGTCCAACCTGAATTTATGGCTTCTTTTTCTTCAGCCTTTGTATAGTCATATGAACAAATCATCATATAAATACAGCCTACAGAGTTCTTTCAGTGTTACATATGATGAACATACTAATCCCTGGAAAGACCAATTCTCCCTCAGTCATCAGGGAGATTTAATTGCATATACCTCTTCATCTAGGGGTGGGACCCTCCCATCTGCATTGTGATGCCAACTGCTGTTTGGCTTATTCAAGTCCTATTTAGGAAAACATGCTGTTGTGATTTCATTAGTGTAGTTTTCTCTGTAATAGCTAGAAGGCACAACCTCTTTTTTTTTTAAGTTTTATTGCATTATAATGAGAAAAGTTACATGATTTCAATTTATCTGAATTTGTTAACATTTAAAAAACGTATTTAAGAATTAAATCACATTCTTGTTTTCCTTTTGTACCCCAACTCCTCCCAGAGACCCCACTTCAGTACCTACAATATCTTTTTTGTCATATTCTTTTTTTTTTT
>JADRCD010223638.1:22965-33302 GCA_019843815.1 Montemys delectorum
AGGGATTATTAGGATGACACATATTTGACCAGTAGACATACATATATCATAGAATCAAAAAGTGTTCAAAGCAAATGATCAGAATATGATATGATCTCACATTAGAGATCATAAAACCAGGTCTTTCAATTTACAGATGGGACCTGAAGTCCAAAATGATCTTTGAATTCTTATTTTAGGATCTAGAAAGTATCTGACTGGGCTGGCGAGATGGCTCAGCGGGTAAGAGCACTGACTGTTCTTCCGAAGGTTGTTCGGATCCCAGCAACCACATGATGGCTCACAACCACACGTAATGAGATCGGACACCCTCTTCTGGTGTGTCTGAGGACAGCTGCAGTAAATTACGCTGGAGTGAGTGGGGTGGGAGCCAACGGGGCCAGCAGAGGTCCTGAGATCAACAGCAGCCACATACATGATAGCTCACAGCCATCTGTACAGCTACAGTGTACTCATACACATAAAATAAATAAAAATAAATCTTAAAAAATAAAGTATCTGACCTAATGCCAATAATTGATTCTGTGATTTGAATGTCTTCTGTCACCCACAAGACTAAGACTGTAGGAAATATTCATATCTCCCCATTCACCAGGACCTCACACTGCATTTCATCCTCATTCTAACCAGTTTAAATGTGGAGAACAACCTCTAACTTCTACTCTCCATATTTTTATTGTTTTTAGAACAATGGCTTTGTGAAGTCTCCTGAGTCACCAGTTCTAGTAGAAGTTCTAGATTGTACTAGTAACTATTTTAGGGACAAGTAAAACATGTTAATAATCACAATTTAAAGAGTAGTTGAAACTAACCCACAGACAGTTTGATTACTTCTTATATGATGCTAGAATTAGGGAACCTGACTCCCTACCTTGTACTGTAGATGTGACATCATTCTTAGGGTTTTTCTGCTTTAGTCACATATTTACTTTATACTTATTTTCTCAGGTTGGTCACTGTAGGATTCATGTAGTAACTCCTGATACTTACTTGTAAAGATATTTCTATTTATTTATTTATCTGTTTATTTAACCTTTTTTTACAGTCCAGACTTTATCCCCCTCCTGGTCCATCCTCTGACTTTTCCACATCCCATACCTCCTCCCCCACCCTCTCCCTTTCTCATCCAGGAAGTTCCCACCCTCAACCCCCACATCACCTGACCTTCCTACTCTCTGGGGTCCCCAGTCTCTTGAGGGTTAGGTGCATCTTCTCTGACTGAGTAGAGACCCAGCAGTCCTCTGCTATCTATATGTTGGGGCTTCACATCAGCTAGTGTATGTTGCCTGGTTGGTGGTCCAGTGTCTGAGAGATCTCAGAGGTCCAGGTTAGTTGAGACGGTGGGTCTTTTTATAGGGTTGCCCTCCTCCTCATCTTCTTCCAGCTTTTCCCTAACTCAACTACAGATGCCAGCAACTTCTGTCCATTGGTTGCATGTAAATATCTGCATCTGACTCTTTCAGCTGCTAGGATATTTCTAACAGAAAAAATTATATACTTTTAGAAATGTCTTTAGTTTAGACACTTCTATCACCTTCAAAGTTTCCAAAAGTTACAGTGAATTTACATTTCTGAATTAAAGTAACGGAGACTTACCTAAGCACAGTACAATGATTAGTTTAACACATTATGTTGGCAGGACTATTGTACCTAATTATCTAGTCAAATGTTAGTCTAAGTGTTGCTGTGACACATTTTGTTGACATATTTAGCATCTATAATCTTTTAATTTTAAGCAAAGGAGATTACTGTCAACAGAGAATAACCTTGGATAATTGTTCTAAACAAATCAGCACAACAGAAACTTATTTTGGAAGGAGAAGTTTTGTGGTTTAGTCAAGTCTGAGATCTCATAGCATACTTGAATTTCCAGCCTGTAGCACAGGACTGTTCTCTTTCTTCCCTCTTCCTTTGTTCAGTCTTTCCCTGCCTTTGTCCCTCCCTCCCTATAGACACACACATACACACACACACACCCCAATGGGGTTTACATCTCTTTTCTGAAGATCACAGGTACAACAGTATATAAATATATACATATATCCATGGAAGATGTCGCCAAATATTTGGGTGAGGTAGCACTAGCTATTAAGTCAAATTAACCTTGATTCTCTACAGATTAGTTCAACTAGAAGAATTGCATCACTATCACTCATATATGAGAATCTTGTGAGTGTTTGTAGAATAAATACAATTCCATAGAGAATTGAAAAATTGTAGTTGACTTTCAAAAGTACTTAGACAAAGACATTTGGCCAGCAAAAGGGGGAAGCATAAAAATAGAGAAGTGTGGGAGAGATTTTATGAATGCATTCAAAAGGGCATAGAAACCCCTTATCACTCTGAATACTACTACCTAAAATTCCACTGTTTAGAACCCAGTCACAATGCCACACCTAGCTTCAAGGAATGATGAGTATCTACTACACAGAAGAAACTGCAAATGTGCTGGAAAGATACCCATCCTGTAGACCATGAAATAAATGTTAAAAAGTAGCTTCCTGGAAAACATGTTCTATGTTTCGTTAGGACTGCACTGTTTGCTAAAAAGTTTTGTAACTAACTTGTTAGGTATTATGGTCTCAATACCAGAATGAAAATAGAAAATGGAAAAAAAAATAGAATGAGGTGGCAAAGCAAGCAAAGTCTGAGGCAGGAGACAATTTAAAACAGCAATTAGAGTCTAA
This sequence comes from Montemys delectorum, assembly GCA_019843815.1. Lineage (NCBI taxonomy): Eukaryota > Metazoa > Chordata > Mammalia > Rodentia > Muridae > Montemys > Montemys delectorum. Next base: position 25,653 of record JADRCD010223638.1, read on the forward strand.
TTAAATCCAAAGTTGGAGATCATTATCAGAAGTGAGGACATAGCTAATTATGCAGAAAGCAAGCTTCAGTTCAGGTTATGGTCATTCAATAAGGGAATCTTTCCTTCCCAGCAGAAAACACTAATTTTCAAAGCCACTTAAAAGATTCTCAATAATGGATGGGACACATCTGTGTTCATTTTCATCTCTTTATCCATAGTGTCCATGTGATGTTTATTCTTTGCAATTAAATCAACAGGAATGGTTTGTGGTCACGTGAGAAACTTGCCTCATTGATTTTCCATTGCGCTGAAATGTCACATTAACTCAAGGTGAGGAGCTAATAAGATGTGAATAATGGTGATAATAATCAAAATGATAATAGAAAGAATCACACACCTGAATATGCATGTACAGTAAAAACCTATATTGTGTAGCAAGTGACATTTTCCCAGGAGGAAAGAGAGGACATAGCATGTTATAGCCACTCTCCCAAGAATCCCATTATAAAACCAGTCATACATTTTGAATGACAATTTGCAGAATAAATGAATGAGAAACAAGACCTTGTTTGTGCTCTCCCTTCATTTTACTATTTCTGAATAGGATTCACTAGTGTTCATTCTCTTATACCCCTGTCTAAGGCACATACCTGCACCTACAAGTAGAGAAGTCTGTCTGAGTACAGATATTAGAATATGTAACACTGAGTGACTTTGAATGCACCCCAAATGACATAGCATTTGAAATCTCAGAAACAAATCTTATCACTCTGAATACTTGGGAGTATCAGAAATGTTTATCCAAGGAAACAGCTTATGCTACTGACATATTAAAATATAAAACACAATAAGCAACTAGGTATTTTAGGCATTTCAATCTCCCCCAATGACCACTGAAGATTCATAATTATAATCAAATAATCTATCATTTTTATTATTCTAGAAAGGAGATTCTTTTTCTTTTTTTCTTTTCTTTTCTCTTTTCTTTCTTTTTTTTTCTTTTTTGCTTATTCACTTTACATCCTTCTCACTGCCCCTCTCATGGTCACCCCCTCCTAAAATCCTTCTCTTCTTCCCTCTCCTTCTCCTCTGACCAGCTGGCGTCCCCCTGGGTATACCCACAACCTGTCACATAGTCTCTGTCCAGCTAGGTTCTTCATCTTCCACTGAGGCCAGACAAGGCAGCCCAGCTAGAACATATCCCATGTATAGCCAACAGCTATTGGAATAAACCCCACTCCAGTTGTTCAGGACCCACATGAAGGCCAAGCTGCACATCTGCTACATATGGGCAAGGAGGCTTAAATGCAGCCCATGTATGTTCTTTGGTTGGTGGTTGAGTCTCTGAAAGTCCCAAGTGTCTAGGTTAGTTGAATGTATTGGTCTTCCTGTGGAGTTCCTATCCCCATTCAGAGCCCTGCAATCTTTCCTCCTATTTTGCCATTAGAACTCCCAAGCTCCATTCACTGTCTGGCTGTGGTGTCTGCATTTGTCTGAGTCAGCTGCTGTGTGGAGCCTCTCAGAGGATAGTCATGCTAGACTTCTCTATGTAAGGACAACAGAGTATCATTAATAGTGTCAGGGATTTGTGCTTGCCTATGGAATGAGTCTCGAGTTAGACCTGTTATTCTTTGGACATTTCCTCAGTCCCTGCTCCATCCCCTGTCCCTGCCTTTCTTATAGATAGGATAAATTTTGGGTCAAACATTTTGTGGATGTGTTGGTGACCCTATCACTCTACTGGGATTCTTGTCAGACTACAGGAGGTAGCCTCTTCAGGTTCAGTATCACCAATGCTGTGAGTCACAGATAAGGTTACCCCCATTAATTCTTGGGTACCTCCCTTATACCAGGTCTCTGTCGAGACCTGGAGATGGCCACCATCTCCCCAACTCCATCAGTTACTGATTCCCATTCATTCTCATGGCTTCCTGGCCTTCTTTCCTGTCCTTCCCTACACCTGATCCTGAATCCCCATTTCCCTCCCCAAGCTCTCTCTCACCTAGTTCCCTTCCTCCATTTGCCTCATATGACTATTTTATTCCCAGAAAGGAATTTCTTAATCCAGTTCCCTATATACTGTTTGATTTTGCTATAAGGCCCTCCTATGGAATCCTGAATTTCTATTTTATAGTACTTTGCATCTTGTGATTAGTAGATGAATATTTCATGGCAGTTCTACCATGTGGGCATATGGAGATCAGAGAAGAGTTTTCAGGAGTTAATTCTCCTAGTTCTGAAACTGAAGTAAAGTTGGAAGGTGACATAGCACATGCCTGTACCCACTGGGTAGGTATGATGCCTCATTGTGAGTGTGTGAGTGTGTGTGCAGGGCAGGAGATATCATTTAACACCTGTCTTCCCTTGTAGACCATATGAAAAGAAACCTTTTTTTTCTCATCTGGTAGGAGAATAAAAACAGTATGTGTCCTGTGAAAGACAGGAGGCTTTCTCATTCTTACCTTTATACAAAATCTATTTTCCAGTGAATTTCAATGTAATGTTTTATTTGTGTATCTGCAAATGTGTGCCCCCCAATCATTATCTACCAGTATTCATCAAATGGAACTTTCTAACACTGAACAAGTTTATACTGGTTCAAGTTGAACCAGTGTCTTTAAATTCTTCACCTAGGGGCACGTTCGTTATCTTATTCCTTTCTGCTGTTTGACACTGCCGAGGAAGCATCGCTGAAGGCTCTCATAACCCTGCCTTCAGGTCTAAGTCAGAGTCTCCCAAAGAGCCGGAACAGCTGCGGAAGCTCTTCATCGGAGGGCTGAGCTTTGAAACAACCAACGAGAGTCTGAGGAGCCATTTTGAGCAATGGGGAACACTAACCGACTGTGTGGTAATGAGAGATCCAAACACCAAGAGATCCAGGGGCTTTTGGTTTGTCACATACGCCACTGTGGAAGAAGTGGATGCTGCCATGAATGCAAGACCACACAAGGTGGATGGAAGAGTTGTGGAACCTAAGAGAGCTGTGTCAAGAGAAGATTCTCAGAGACCAGGTGCCCACTTAACTGTGAAAAAGATTTTTGTTGGTGATATTAAAGAAGACACTGAAGAACATCCCCTACGAGATTATTTTGAGCAGTATGGGAAGATTGAAGTGATAGAAATTATGACTGACAGAGGCAGTGGAAAAAAGAGGGGCTTTGCTTTTGTCACCTTTGATGACCATGACTCTGTGGATAAGATTGTTATTCAGAAATACCATACTGTGAATGGCCACAACTGTGAAGTAAGAAAGGCTCTGTCGAAGCAAGAGATGGCTAGTGCTTCGTCCAGCCAGAGAGGTCGAAGTGGTTCCGGGAACTTCGGTGGTGGTCGTGGAGGCGGTTTTGGCGGCAATGACAATTTTGGTGGAGGAGGGAACTTCAGTGGTCGTGGTGGCTTTGGTGGCAGCCGTGGTGGTGGTGGATATGGCGGCAGTGGGGATGGCTATAATGGATTTGGCAATGACAGAAGCAATTTTGGAGGTGGTAGAAGCTACAATGATTTTGGCAATTACAACAATCAGTCTTCAAATTTTGGACCGATGAAGGGAGGGAAGGGAGGGACCGATGGAGGCAGGAGCTCTGGCCCTTATGGTGGCGGAGGCCAGTACTTTGCTACAAAACCAAGGTGGCTATGGAGGTTCCAGCAGCAGCAGTAGCTATGGCAGTGGCAGGAGGTTCTAATTACATACAGCCAGGAAACATAGCTTAGCAGGAGAGGAGAGCCAGAGAAGTGACAGGGAAGCTACAGGTTACAACAGATTTGTGAACTCAGCCAAGCACAGTGCGGGCAGGGCCTAGCTGCTACAAAGAAGACATGTTTTAGACAATACTCATGTGTGTGGGCAAAAACTCCAGGACTGTATTTGTGACTAATTGTATAACAGGTTATTTTAGTTTCTGTTCTGTGGAAAGTATAAAGCATTCCAACAAAAGGTTTTTACTGTAGACCTTTTTCACCCATGCTGTTGATCGCTAAATGTAATAGTCTGATCATGACGCTGAATAAATGTGTCTTTTTTTTTTTTAAATGTGCTGTGTAAAGTTAGTCTACTCTGAAGCCATCTTGGTAAACTTCCCCAACAGTGTGAAGTTAGAATTCCTTCAGGGTGGTGCCAAGTTCCATTTGGAATTTATTTATGGTTGCTTGGGTGGAGAAGCCATTGTCTTCAAAAAACCTTGGTGTTGTTAAACTGCCAGTTACTGTTGTAACTTTTAATGAGTTTCACCATTGAAAGAGTCATCCAAGCAAGGTCACAATTTGGTTATAAAATGGTTGTTGACACACCCTATGCAATATCAAAATTGAATAACGGTATTAGATAAAATAAGAGATGGGAATGAAGCTTCTGTATCATTCATTATCATGTGTACTCAATAAACGATTTAACTCTCTTGAAAAAAATAAATAAATTCTTCACCTAGCTTCTTCATTATTACCAAAACTACTCGTTGTAGCTCTAGAGCTGCAGTTAGAATTGTTGAGAATCTGAGAATGCTCCTAATTTCTTAGATACTTCTGCTAATTACAGCTCTTTATAAAGATTTCTATTCTTTGCATATGAAGGAGATGTCCATATGTTTTTTTTCAAATGGAAAGTAATATAGCTTATCAAACATTGACTCTATATCAATCCAATATACCTTAAGTAGCAAGATAATTTTGCAGATTAAGTCAAACACTAGGTAAAGTAAAATTGAAGAAACTGTGCACACAAGAAGCAAGAGATTTAGATTATTATTTTCTTGGCCATTATTGTGTAGCATTTCTTTGGGAGACATGAGTAAATGTCTATTCATTCAGATAGGACATCTATGACAGACCAAAGAATGCTCTCATCCATGTCTAGCCTGGGAAATCAATGAGTTTACAGAAGTTACTTAACAAGGTGACTTGAACAGTTACTTAGAGGCAAATGGATATCTCGAAGACAAGTGTCTAACTGAAAATCCCACTCCTGCATGAGCAAGAACAAATTGTTTGCAGATTCACCGCAGTCTGCTCCTCCAGAGATTACCTCCTGCTCACAGGACCTTATAGAGGAAGCTTGTGCATTTTGTAAAGTTTAATAGACTCCCTAAGGCTTGTGAATGATATCTTTTGGAGTTTTGTAAACATCTGTCTTCCCTGAAGAAGCGTATGTTGCAGCCTTGTGGAAACATCTTCATGTTGGTCATATGTGTAAAATATATATTTGAACTGGGATCTTGATAAAAGAGTTCCATATAAATTTATATTCTGGCTATCAAAATTCACATCGTACAAAATAGTTTTAATATTAAATGTTCTACTTCTATATGTATCACTATAAAATCTATACTCAGTCAAGCAAATGGGTTATTTTCCTATAGAGAGATAAGGCCAAGTATTATTTATGTAAAAATATTAATATTAATCATTTTTCTCTCGTGAACATATTTTATTCTCTTGTGAGTTTCTCCACTATGAATCAGATTTCCTGAATCAACCCCAAATCAAATGCACGGTCACTCCTCTGCACTGAAAAAAAAGACACAGAACAACTGAGAAAACTATTAGTATCAATAGCAACTATGTATTATAATTACAAATGATGTATAAAAATAATATGCAAATGCAGGGGTGAAGGTTACTTATCACATAATGTAAATCCTGATAACAGCTCCATTTCTACACAATTTCTTTCATCCTTTCTTTCTTCCTTCCTTTCTTTCGTTCATTCTTTCTTTCTTTCTTCCTTTCTTTTTCTTTCTTTCTTCAGGGCTATTTCCAGCCAATGCTTACAACTCACACCTAACACCAAGAAGACATTTCAAATTGGCGATGACATCCTCAACAAGGTCTAAAGTGGGTATGATGCACTTTACTGTGAGAAAAAGCAGATGTTCTTCACATTCTGTCATGTTTCTTGTTGAAGTTTAGAAGCTATTGAATAGTCCTGATCAAGCAGTGATTTTTGACAAGTAAAAGAAACTGCATTCTGAAGTGCCACCAAGACTCTTCACTCTCCCTCTTTCTATAAGCAGTGCTCCTGTCCTTAAGCCAGTCACTTATCAGTCGAAGCTTTTTTTTTTTTTTTTTTTTTTGTATAAGTCGAAGCTTTTTTCAGCCCAATTTCTTATCTGTTAAACAGAAATAATTCATCTGATTGACCTACCTTACATCAGATCACATAGTGAACATCCATGTTTAAGAACAATAGAGACCTACAGAAGTTTATATTTTTGACAATCTGTACTCGTTTTTTGTATAAACATAGAACAGGGAACTTGAAAACTGATGAAAAAAGACCTGGCTGAATTGGGAGTTAAATTAATTTTTGTTTTTATTTTTTTCCTCTGTAGCCTTGGGTTGAAATGAAAATTCTATAGTGATGAAATGAAAGGAAAAACACAGAGGGAGGATAAAGTGACCACTACAATCTAAAGAAAATGGATTTGGACTGTGAGGTGGAACTGCTCCTGGCACCAATTCCCCTGTGCAGCTGTTTGGTCTCATTTTTCTCCACACTCAAATACATATTTCTCACTGCTTTGATGAAGTTACTTTGTGAGAAACTTAGGTTATTTACTTAAACTCTGGAGTATTGGCAGAGGAGGAAGACCAAGGGACAACTCATTTTTCAAGAGAAGATGAAAAGATGTTGTAGAGAATTGAAGGCAAATTAGCTATTAGCAGGATCATTCCTTTACAAAAGTCCTCGGCATTCACATGCAGCTTAGTCTGCACAAATGCCTTCAGTGAATAGAATTAACTTTCCACCAGGAAAAGATAACTGAAGCTCAGAAAGTTTTGAAAACTCACCCAAATACACACAGAGTTAATAAATGGTGGTTCTGAGTAGAATAATCCTCACTCCTGTGCTCCTAGATGAATGGAAAATAGAAGCTTTTAGCTTTTCAGGTATAAGAGATAAAAATTAATCTAGAGACATATAATTTATTACCAATGTATGTGGCTTAGCTTTCCAGGATTAAAAAAAAAATCAAAAAGTTGCCACCATCATACATAACTTGAATCTTGCTGAAAATATAATAGCCAAGTGCGTTTCCCCAAGCCATAACCCTGACTTTCCACACATATAATTAAAAAACCCATTAGAATAACTGCAAATTTATTTTCTTAATTATTATATTATATTTTGAAATTAAAATATAATTACACAATTTTCTTCCTTCCTCCCTTCATTCCTCCCATGCATCATTTCCTTACTTTTTCTCTAAATCATGAATTCTGGCTTCATATTCTTTAATTGTTCTTACATATCTATATCTACATACATATAGATAGGTCTTGATATATCAATATAATAGATATGATATATATCTTTATATGTATATAGATGATAGATAAATGAATACATCTATATATTTAATAGATATGGATGACAGATAGATAGATAGATAGATAGATAGATAGATAGATAGATAGATATGATATGAGTACATCTATGTCTTCAGGGCTGAAGACTTGATATTGACAAAGGAATTAGGGCAGCTTTTCTGGGTAAGACTATTTTGTTCTGCTCCCTGTGTTCATTAATTGCAAAACCATAATTCTTTTTTTTTGGTAGATATTTTCTTTATTTATATTTCAAATGATATCCCTTTTCTAGGTTTCCCCTCCAGAAAAACCCTATTCCCTGACCCCTACCCCTGCTCACTAACATACCCTCTCCCATTTCCTGGCC
>JADRCD010223639.1:0-20970 GCA_019843815.1 Montemys delectorum
CCAGCTGTCATGGTAGCCCAGGCCAGGCTGCTCTCAGTCAGAAAGCAGAATGTGGAGTGCTGCTACTCTGCTCACTTGCCCTTTGCATGTAGTCCAGGGCCCAAGCCCAGGGAACAGCTCTGCCTGCACAAGAGGGTGGGATAGCCCTTTCCTTTTAACCTGATCTGATTGATATTCCCTTACAGACATGCTCAGAGATGTGCTTCCATAGTGATTCTAAATCCCACCAGGTTGCCAGTCAGTATTATAACCATTGTGATGATTTTAGGCAATTCAAAAATTATAAAATCCTATATTAATTTTTCAAAGACTTTTAATTCTTTTGAGTTTTTTAAAAAGGTATTTATAGGAACAGGAAAGAGACAATAACAGTCTCCATATATATTATTTAAATAAAGTCAACTATCTTTTTGTTTGCTGTTTACTTTGAGACAATGCTTACCCTTTAGTCCATGGTGTACTGGAGTTTGCTGTTAGCCCAGGATAATCCCTACTTGGGGTCTTCATCCCTCACCCTCCTGGTTGCTTGAATTACACAGTCCATCACCATGTGTCATTGAAATTCATAGTCTTCTATTTTTTAAGACCATTTTCCATGTAGCTTAGACTAACTTCTACCTCACTCTGTAGCCCAGAGGCCTTATCCTGTGTCTGATCATAGAAGTGTGGCACCATGCCCAACTCCAAGGTAATCTTAATCTGACTTTGTAACATGTATACAGACAAGAGATTGACAGACATTGGTAATGGATACTGAGTGTGGCACACTGTAGGATCTTGTGACAGAACTGTATGCAGGTGACTTTGGTTTCTACTTGTAAAAGCAGCTCAGCCTAAGAAAAGAGGTACAAATCAGGAAGAAAGAGGGAAGAGAAAGAGGCCAGTTAATAGAGAAAAGGGAGATAAAAATAGGAGGACAGATAAGAATTCAATTAACTTCTGGGACAGAGCCTTTCCTTGGAGGAAGAAGTTTGGTGTTCCAGTTTTTTATTTTGGGCATGCGTGTTAAGCTCAGGGCTTTGTGTATGACCTCTATAAGTAAGACACATGCAAGATTATAAAATGATACTACCTTATCTCTAGTTAGTTGTACATCAAACGTTAGGTCTCTGTTTTCTTACAGGAGCCTCAGCCGAGGGGCTTGCTACCAAGGAGCTGATGCTCTCTCTGTAGGAGGCTGTGGACTGACAGGAGACGTGACTGGATCACTGTCAAATTCTCAGTCGGCTTCTGGTTTTCTAAATGTAGTAGATGCTTGTGTTTTCTCTAATGTGTGTTTTTATGGAATCTAAACCTTTTCTATGTTTTAAGTGATACAATTACATACTATCTACAGTATCATTTCAAGATTTCTGTGCCATGATTGGATCTCCATCTTTGTGGCAGGAGTAAGATTGCCAGCTTCGTGGGCTCTTGTCTTGGTGTGTGGAGGCTGGCCGGTCTCTGTAACTCAACTCTGAGGGAGGGTCTGACATTTCATGATACTGGAAGAAGGCCTGTTGCTGTGTTAGCATATGGGGTCTAATTATTCACACTTGTTCTGGAATAGAAAGACTTTCATGATTTCTATAAAAAGCAAAGTCTTATGATAAGACATTAAACAGCTTCTCTAGGGAGTGGGAGTCTTACATCAGGTAAGCCCTTCGGCCCAGGTTACATTTGTAAGACCTACACAATGGGAGAAGGGCTGATTCCTACAGGTTGTCCTTTGACCTCAACTGTGCACTGGGCCGTGCACCGTATCCCCACCCCCCAAATAAATAAATGGGGTAAAAAATAAAAACCTGTTCAGATTACCTCAGCGATTTGTCATATACATACTGTGTTCCTTGTATGTTGTAGATGCTCAGGACTTGGGGGTAGGGAGGGCTTGGTCAACACAGTGCTAAGTAGAATGGGCTTAGTCTTGCCCTCCTGGAGCAAAGGCATTGACTGAGTGGATGCTAAATGTCCATGCCAGCTCTGATAGGAACACATAGAAGGACAAGGTGGACAAAGGCGAGTCCTGTAAGCCACAGAAGAAGCAGTGCAAAGTGGTCGTCAGCAAGCTTGAGAAATGTCAGGAAGACGAAACCTCCCAGGATGGGGCTAACCTCTGTGCTCAGGGTTTTTCACATTTATGTGTTGTAGGATTCTTTTTGTTTCCAGAGAAGTTCTAACTTGGATCGTGTGTCACTGATAACTTAAGAATGTCTGCTTTAAGACTGAAATAATTCCATTTTCTCTTGTATTATATGCAGTGGAAAGAAGGGCAGCTAAAATTGATAATGTTTCCTTTAACTTTTTTTCTGATACAAGATTATGCATAATGGATTTGGTTTTAGAACAAGGACAGCAAGATTCAGGACTGATTAGGTTTTTAATGGAATTGAATTTAAAGTCGGGAGTCATGTCTTTTAAACTGCTTGGACAAAAAGATGGTTATTATCCTTAAATATAAAGCAGCACTGCACTCAGTTCTTAGGTTATTTTACTTACAGTGTTAATTTCCATCTCTGCTCATGATTTAAAAGCTTGTGGAAAACAGTATCTGTACTGGCTAGTTTTATGTCAACTTGACTTAAGTTGAAATCATTTGGGAAGAGGGAAACTCTTGAGAAAATACCCCTACCAGATTGTCCCACAGACAAGCATTTTCTTAATTAGTGGTTGATGTGGGAGGGCCCAGCCAATTGTGGGCGGTGCCATCCCTGGGCAGGTGATCCTGGATTCTATAAGAAAGCATGTTGAGCAAGCCAGAGGAGCAAACCAGTAAGCAGCGCCCCTCTATGGCCTCTACAATAGCTCCTGCATCCAGGTTCCTGCTTTGAGTCCCTGCCCTGCTTTCCTCAGTGATGGAGTGTGACCAGAGCTTTCACAGTAATAGAAACTCAAAGACAGTGTGCCCTTCACTATAGAACTATAGAAATTAAAATGTAACATTTGCGTCAGCTAAAAAATTAAGTGTAGGACTTTTTTGTGTTACATTCCTTAGGAAAAGCACATGCTGTTTCCCTTGGGAAGATGTATATTCAACTTATAATTTTTAAAAGATTTTCTTAGCTTTCTTCATTTTTTTAGCAAAGCATTATGGGGGTTCTTAATGTCTTTATTCTTAACTCAACTGTGTGTATGTGTATATACTATTATGCATATTAACACTGAGACATTTTTATATTGTGAGTAATTCAACCAATGACTGTACTGTGAGCTGTTCTCTGAGAGAGCTCACATTAGTCAAAACCACCTGTCCACACTGTGTCAGGAACGCTGTACAGCCAAGGTAAAGCTAAGGAAGGCCTTAAAGCCAGGTAGGGATTCCTCAGACCAACCAAGCCATCTAGAAGAAAGTGTTGCAACCAGATGGTGGCAGAGCGCAGCGCATAAACACAGAGGTGTTGCTGATGAGAGGGATACAACTGAAAAGGCAGGGTCAGATCCTGCAGGAATGTTGATGACAGTCCAGTGGGGGTTTGACCTCTCCACACTAGGTACAGTAGTAAGGGGACAGCTTTGTTTTGCAGATGTATGAAGATTGGTTGAGAGGAGAGTCTGCATCCAGGAAGCCCACCAGAGTCTGTTCAGTCAGTGGGAATGCTGGGGACAGTAAAGATGCAGGCCCTGCAGCTGTGGTTTGTGAATGGCATGGGAAAGCAATGGCATGGACTTTTCTATGAGGTCTTACGATGTGTGTGGATGTGTATATGTGCCATTGAACGATATGGAAAACTCTTGAATACTGCAGTTTTACTGAAATTGCCGTCATCTTGAAATAATTTAAGATTATAGAATGGTAACCAGCAAGAATTTGAAGAATTTCCATATAGTCTTTACCTTGTAGTTTCCCAATATCAGCTCCATTTATGCACTTAATTTTTTCTGTGTTGGGTTTCTACCCAGGGCTGTGTGTATCCTGGGCCAATGCTCTACGTGTATCTCCTGATTTTGTCTTTCTTTTTTTACATTTTTTTTGTTTGTTTGTTTTGAGACAGGGTTTCTCTGTGTAGCCCTGGCTGTCCTGGAACTCACTCTGTAGACCAGGCTGGCCTTGAACTCAGAAATCCACCTGTCTCTGCCTCCCAAGTGCTGGGATTAAAGGTGTGTGCCACCACTGCCTGGCTCTTTTTTACATTTTAGTTTTCAGTTAGCATACAAAGTAACAGATTTCCTTATGGCATTTTCATGCATGTTTAGTATTGGTAAATCATCTCCCTCCTCCTCCTCCTGTTTCCCTGTTCCCCAGTCTCCACTTGTACCCTTCAGTCCCCAGAACTCTTTTTTCTACTTTTGTGTCACTTCTGTTCTATTCCCTTTCCCACAACTCTCTCTTACAGTTTCTTTCTGACTTCTCAAGCATCCATTGCTAAGAACCTCTATTCACACTAAGACCCACTTATACACACATACACATACCCACTTACACACGCATACACACTTATACACCCATGCATACCCACTTATACACACACATACCCACTTACACACGCATACACACTTATACACCCACGCATACCCACTTACACACATACACACTTATACACACATACTTATACATGCACACACACACATACACACGTTAACCCACTTATACACACACATACCCACTTATACACATACCCACTTATACACACACATACACTTATATATATATACACACTTATACACATACTTTTGTGATCACACACACCTATACACACATATTCCATATTCCCACTTATACACATACCCACTTATACATACACATACCCACTTATACACACACATCCACTTATACACACGCATACCCACTTATACACATACATACCCACTTACACACTTATACACACATTTATATACACATACCCACTTACATACCCCCACTTATACATGCACATACACATGTACACATACACACAAGAAGCTAGGGGTTTGCATATGAGAAAGAAAATGAAGTATGGTTCACCTCATGTAATATATTACCAGTTCTACCCATGTTTCTGCAGATTTCAGTTTTCATTATAGTCACTGTGTGTCACATTCTTACTAATCATCTGTTGATGGATATCTCAGCTGATACTGTTTCCTTGCTGCTGCGCATAGAAGAGCCCTGAGCATGGGTGTGCAAGCATCCCTGGAGGGGCGTAGAGTCCTTTGAGTGTGCCCAGGAGTAGTATCATGGGACCCTTAATCATTCTTTTTCTTCGTTCTGTAGAAGCCTCCAGACTGATTTCCATGGTGGCCCACAGTGTGCACACCCCCACCAGCTAAGGGTCTCTGTGCTGCTTCCTCAGCACCATTTACTGTCATTTTATTCTTTATGGAAACAATTCTGACAAGAGTGAGAAAGAATCTCAGAGTAGTGTTAATTTACATTTCCCTAATTGCTAAGAGTTGAGAACACTTTAAAATTATTTCTTGGCTATTAGTATTAATTCTTTTGAGAGCTGTCTGTTCAGTTCATTGTTCCATGCCTAGGTTTTGAGTGTGTGTGTGTATGTGTGTGTGCGCGCACGCACGCATGTGTGTGTGCCTGTGTATGTATGTCTCTGTGTATGTGTTCATGTGCCCGAGCACATACTTACATGTATTCATGTACTTATACATATGTGTGTTTGTGGAGGCCAGATGGCAACATTGGGTATCTTTCTAAATCACACCCCACCTTATTTTGAGACAGGTCCTTTCATGGAACCTTAAGCTCATTGATTGAGCAAGCCTGGATGGACAGCTGGCCCAGGCTTCCATCTGTCTCATCCTGTTCAGTGCTGGGAGTACAGATATGTGCCAGGAGCCTTTTTCCTTATTTTTTTAATGATTAAAAAATTGCCTGGTAATACTGTAGGACCAAGCCTCCCCCTACAGAGATTTGGAACTCTTAATGTGTCCCAATGTGGAGAATATATCTGAGACAAAATTGTGGGACTCAAACAGAACTAGGAGTGGGAACCGGGAGGCACCATGCCACTTGTCATTTCAGTTCTTTAACTTGGCCCCATGGAGAGAAGATCTGAACTCAGGACCTCATGCTGGCAGGGCAAGTCTTTACTAACTGAGCCACCTCCCAGACCCCAGGCCTTGGTGTCTTGAGATAGGATCTCATTGTGTAGCCACATCACTGCCTCCTGAGTGATGGGGTCATAGGCATGTGCCACCATACCCAACACCATGTATACTCTTCATAAAGCAATAAAGAAATAATTATTTCTCCGTGCACCATTTGAAAGTAATTTGTATCTATTATATTCCTTTGCTTCTAAATATTTTAGTGTCCACTGTCCCAAAAGTACAAATGAGAATTTTCTTATATAATTATAATATAATAAAACACCAGGAAATTATTATAGACAACAGAAAGGTTCTGTTCAAATTTTGCTGTTTACTATGGTTTTTTGGGAGTGAGAGAAAAACTTATTTTCTTAGCACTGTTTTATGTTTGGTATTTCTTGATCACGTCCTCTTCCGTTTTAAGTCAGAACACCCTCTCAGTCCTTGCTTCACAGGCATTGTGGAGGAATACTCCCGAGGTAACTTACAGACCCCACTGCTGAGCTGCTGGGAGGCTTCCTCAGTGTCAGATTTGGGTTGTGCATTTGGCTGCAATTCTACATGTCTTTATCAGGAGGCCTGTGCTGTTGTAGTGTCCTGTTAATGCTCATGTGTACCCATCATGTGTGTCTAGTGATTGCCTGTCAAGTGACTGTCCCTTTATAATTAATGTCTACATTGTGAGGTGGTATTTCAAGTCTGTAAATATCTCAGTCCTCATATTTTTACTTAGAAGTTTGAACATACAGCCATAATTCTTGCCTGGATTGTTCGGTGTCTTTTTGACAAGGGCTCATAAATTTTTTAGCATTTGCATTCTGGCAGATATGCCATAGCCATCCATACAAACCTTATCCACCTTTGGAATCTGCTAGTGTTTCAAGGAATCCTAACTCCTTTTACGTGGAATGCTATTTAGAAATGAGGATGTGGGGACTCGTATTATTGTTACCAAGAGAGAATTGCTTTTAGATCCTTATATTAGTCAGGGTTCTCCAGAGAAACAGAACCATTAGGAGATGTATGTGTATGTTTATGTCCATGTTCAAGTCTGCTTCATCATTTAGAGCTGTGTATTTATGGAGGCTTGAGACTTCCAAGGTGAGTGTGGGCCAGCTCTGAGAGTGTGCTGATGTACTGCTCAAGCAGGGAGGGCTGACGTCGTGGAGCAAGCCTGAAGGCTATCTGCTGAAGAACTCTTTTCTAGGTTTAAGGATGTGTGTGTGTGTGTGTGTGTGTGTGTGTGTGTGTGTGTGTGCCTTTTAATATTCAGGATTTCAACTGGTTACATGAGGCCTACTTATTATGGAAAACAAACTCACTTACTGTAAAAATTAATTGTTAATGTTTTCCCAAACTACCCATGCAGAAACCCAGTCTAATGTTTCTTCAAGCACTTGGTGTCAGTTGCTGGGTAAAATTGGAACATAAGGTATCCATCAGTGCTCTAAATGGACAGGACTGGGGCATCCTTGCTCCCCCAGTCTCTGTCTGTGCATCAGAAACTATGTTTGTTTTTCCTTATCCAGCTATCATTGAGGATCCTGGTAGTCTCCTCCTCCTCCATTCCATCTTTGCAGCTCTTCTCTCTGACAGTGAGATACCTGGTTCCTCTTATCCACACTCAATTGGCTCAGTCCTAGGACACACAGCAGGCAATTTAGAGTTGTTTAAAGAGCTACACCCATGTATTGGAGCTCAGTGTTACCCTGAACCTTTCATGCTTACAGCCTGAGAATATGTACTGGAAATGAGCTGAAGAGTCACTAGGTCTGGTGCCCCGCTGTGTAGTTACATCAGCCATCTGAAATTCCAGCTGTTTCTGTTGGGTTTCCGTCGCAGCAGTTCTTACCTGCCCATCCTTGTTCGTGTGTGTCACCTTTCCTTTAATTTACTAAACAAACAGGTTTTTTCCTACCATACAATGCTTACTGGATAGCTGTATTTTTATTTCATGTGTATAGGTGTTTGGCCTCCATGTTTGTCTGTACATCACATGAGTGCAGTGCCCACAGAGACCACAGGCTTGTGTTGGAAACCCTGGAGCTGGAGTTACAGATGGTTGTGAGCTACCATGGGGCCGTGGGAGCTTTTACTTAGCAGTGATTGCTCTCCGCCAGTGTATCATCCCTGCAGCCCCTCCTGTGTTAGTATGTGAGACATTAATACAGTTTTTAGAAGGCAGATGCAGAGGTCTGCACACGGAAATGTCATCCTCTCCATCCACTGCTCTCCAGCTCTCGCCCCTACACCTGCCCATCCTTCCTTCTTAGAACTTGCTCTTTTATATTGTTTCTCTTGCACAAGCTGAGCAGATAAATGGGTATCATCTTTGTTGTTGTTTTTAAGTATAACCAATGTTTTTATTTTTTAGATGAAGTATTTTTTATTATTTATTTTTCCTATTATTGAAAATAAATTCTTTCCTCACACAATATATCCTGATTGTGGTTTCCCCATCTCTATTCCTCCTGATTTCTCCCTACCTCCCCTCCCATCCAGATCCACCCTTTTCTGCCTCTCATTAGAAAAGAACAGGCTTCTAAGGGATAATAATGAAGTATAACAAAATAAAATTTACTAAAATAAAACAACTATCACACAGAGTTGGTCAAGACAAACAGAAGGAAAACATCCCAAGAGTCAGAGACCCACACTTTCCTTTTACTTACTGAATTCACTTAGGTTTCACTTAAGCTCTATTATGCTTATTGGATAGCAGAATTATTTCCTAATAAATGAAGAGAGTTGTGTGTTTTAGACCTATGTGTCATTCCATGACATAGTTCATATTTATTTATCTTTTGGGGACAGGGTCTCACTTTGCTTCTTACTGGCCTGGAACTCATGTTGTAGGCCAGGGTGGCCTTGATCTTGCAGTGTTCTGCTGGCTTCTTCCTCTGTTTCTAGGAATGAAGGCAGATGCCACCCAGCCTGGCTCCAGTATGTAATTTATTCACTCTTAATTCAGCCAGTCTTCTGTATGTCTGTGTGAACATAGGCTATTTCAGTTTGGGCTTCCAGTCGTGACTAGTGCTGCAACAGAATCTTATATATGTATTCTTATATGGCTGAAGGCCCATAGTATTTCCACTTCCTATTTTGATATTGTATAGGAACCGTGCTCATTTCCTTTTTTAAAAAATGAAGCCTGTCTGTCTGTCTGTCTGTCTGTCTGTCTATCTGAGATGGTTCTGTCCTGGAACTTGCTCTGTAGCCAGGGCTGGCCTCAGACTGCCTCCTTAGTGCTAGGATTAAAGGCATGTGCCACCACCACGGCATGACTATTGATTTATTTTTAAATTAGGAGTGTGTGTACATGATGCAGTGCTCTCAGAGGCCAGAAGGGGGGGCTTTGATCCCCTTAGATCCAGGTAGCTATGAGCTGCCAGACTTGGGTACTGGGAATAGAACTGCACTTTCTGGAAGTAGTGCATGCTCTTAACCTCTCTCTGTCTCTCCAGACCCACCCTGAATGTTTTCAGTACAGATTTAAAGATAAGGTACGAGAGAGATGAATTAGTGATTAAAGCTCTGCTCTAGGCAGGGGACTGGGGTTCAGATTTCAGCATCCAAGGATCCACACAGCATCTTACAACCTCCATAACTCCAGTTCCAGAGGGTCTGACACCTTCTGAGCACACCAGGCTCTCATAGGTGCACATGCATATATTTGGGGAAAACATTCTGTCTTTGTTAAGTTTTACTGCTGTAAACAGACACCATGACTCTTGTACTGGCTGGTATAAGCTGAATAAACCCTTTCCTCTCCAAATTGCTTCTTAGTCATGATGTTTGTGCAGGAATAGAATGCCTGACTAAGACAACTCTTATAAAAACAGCATTTAATTGGGGCTGCTTACAGGTTCAGAGATTCAGTCTAGTATCATCAAAGCTGGGAGTGTGACAGTGTCTGGGCAGGCATGATGAAGGTAGATCTGAGAGTGTTGTGTCTTCGTCTGAAGGCTGCTATGAGGAGACTGGCTTTTGGGAAGCTAGGATGAAAGTTTTAAAGTCCACAGCCACTCCAACAGGGCCATATTCTCTAATAGTGCTACTCACTGGATCAAGCATATATAAACCATCAGACATTCATACACATAAAATAAAAATAAATTGTCTTTTAATGTCACTAAAAGGGGGAGAGAGACATATAAGAAAGAGCCCACAAGTACATGCCCAAGAGTATAAATGTGCTGCTCAAAACAAATACGCCTTACTAATAGCTATATAGATGATTGCTTTGCCTTTGGAAGTCTCATTGTAGAAAGAATTTAAAAGATTAAAATGGTTTAGTTTATTTTTATATTTTCTTTTTATTAATTGTGTTATCTGACACTTTGATACATGTGTATAATGTATTCTTGGTTTTCTTATTTTCCTTTCCTCCCTGTCAACCCCCCAGTTTCTTTCATGGGATGATAAATTTTAGTTTTGTTTTGTGACTTATTTAGTTTAAGCGGGGCCATGTGCGGGGCAGTCAGGTTGCCTTTCTTAGTTTTTATTGGACTGTAGTGACATAGTCTGATGTCAGCGCCAGCATAGTCTGATGTCAACGCCAGCACTGTTTCACTGTATCTTGTGGTGCAGCCAGTCACTTTGTTTGTTTCCTCGTTTCCTTTTGCTTTTGCTTTTAGATTTAACGTTTCTGATCTAACGTGTTTTTTTTATGCCTCCAGAATGCTTGTTTAAAGAGAGATAATTAAGCTTAGCTTGGTTATTAAGGCCTTTACTCTCCTCCTGCTAATTTTTTTTTTTAGCAGCTTTCTTGTTCTAGTTATATTTTTATACTAGTTTATTGTAAATGAAGATAAAGAGTCTTCATAGATGGAGATAGCTTCTGACTATCTGTAAGCAGGATTGCTTCGTTCCTTTTTTTTATTGACTAAGATAGATTCTTTTTTATTGACTAAGTTTTTTATTTACTTTATATCCCAATTGCAGCTTTCCCTGGCCCCTCATCTCCCAGTCTCTCTCCCTTCCGCTCCCCCAAACACCCCTCCTTCACTTCTCCCCTGAACAGAGAAGACCTCTCAAGGACATCAACCAGCCCAATCATATCAAGCCAAGCAAGACTGCCACAGGGCAGCCCAGTTAGGGGAAAGGAATCCAAAGGAAGCTGTGTAGTCAGAGACAGCCCCTGCTCCCACTTTAGGAGACCTACATGAAGACCAGCTGTACAACTGTTACACATGTGTAGAGGACCTAGGTCCATCCCACCTACACTCTCTGGTTGGCAGTTCAGTCTCCATGGGTCTCTATGGATCAAGGTTAGTTAACTCTGTGGTGGCAGGACTGTTCCTTTAGTAGACCAAATTAAGGTACCCTACACTGCCAGTGTATGTAATAGGGTTGGTGTTTGTGATAGCTTTCTTTCCTTCCTTGGGAAGGCCCCTCCCTCCCTCCCTCCCTCCCTCCCCGTCCTTTCCTCCCTTCCTCCCCCTCCCTCCCTCTCTCTCTCCCTTCCCTCCCTCCCTCCCCCACCCTCCCCCTCCCTCCCTCCCCCTCCTTTCCTCTCCTTCCCTCCCTCTCTCTCCCTCCCATCCTCCTTCTCTCTCCTTTTCTCCCTCTCTCTCACATAATAGTGGAGTAGAAGTAGAGCCACAGGAAGGAGAGAACATGCACTCACTCTTTCTTTCTTACTGTCTCTTAAGAAATGGAATCACACAATCCTGGAAGCTGAACTGCCCTAGAATCTGCTGTCTATAATCTAAGAGACTCAGGAGAGCCTGTCTGTACCTTCTGGTCTGAAACTAAAAGCTTGAGAACTGAGAACCGCAGTGTTAAGTTCCAGGGCAAAGGTGGAAGACTAAGGTCTTCTCACCCAGGCCATGAGGCAGACAGTTCAACTTTTTTTTTCCTTTTGGGTTCTGTTTGGGCCTTTAGTCTATTGAGCGGCTCTCCTTATGAAGGAGAGTGCAGTGTTCTTTGACTAATCCTCGGATCAGATGCTAATGTCTCCAAATACATTCTTGGACATGTAAGGAATCACATTTAAGCAACCAACCATTGACATCTTTTGGCCAACTTGGTACCTACATACCTTTGAAGCTTTGCCCTCCTATGTCTGTCCTCTTGAGTCTGCTTCTGGTCAGTCTTGATAGTGATGCTGGCTGTTACAATTCTGCAGGGATTTTTCACTAATGGTGGCCTTACCTTTCTATACGATTTTGACTTAGTTTCAGGTCTTCTGTTACTATCCTCTTTCTCCTGTACAACTTTCCATTCTCCTAGATCCAATCTTTATTATCTAAGGGCTAAAGGGAAATCCTTAGAAATATCTCTACAAAAAATGAGTTGTATTTTCTACCTGACTTAAAATTAGTAGCTGGCCTGAAGTTATATTGCATGTATAGAGATTTAAAGACCTGTTGGGAGATGTAGAGTTGCTGGTCACTAATATCTCACTTAATTTGAGTTGTGAAACTGTGTCACATGTGTACTTTTCCTCCTACTGAGAACAGAGTGGGCATCTGATTCCTTAACACAATGTAGTGCCAACTAGCATTCATGTTGAACTTTGTGTGCTTTGTTTTATGAAGAATAATCCCCCGGGATTTCAGCTTCAGCTTTCCCTTATTTATTACTGTCTTAGGGTTTCATTGCTGTGAAGAGACACCATGACCATGGCAACTCTTATAAAGGACAACATTTAACTGGGGCTGGCTTACAATTTTAGAGGCTTAGTTCATTATTGTCATGGTGGGCAGTATTCAGGCAGACATGGGTCTGGAAAAGCCTAAAGTTCTACATCTTGATCCAGAGGCAGCCAGGAGAAGCCTGTCTTCCAGGTAGCTAGGAGAAGGGTCTCAAAGCCCACCCCTACAGTGATACACTTCCTCCAGTAAGGCCACATGTATTCCAATAGGCCACACCTCCTAATTGTGCCACTCCCCGGGCCAAGCATATTCAAACCACCACAGCTGTCCACTCTGTGTGTTAAAGTAGAAGCATCACATTTTTGGGGGTGGGGCAATTGTTTTCACAAATCCTTAGTAGAGCTTCTCATCTCCCAAAACACAGAGGTTGATCTTAGTTAAAAAGGCAGTATAACCCTCCGAATAGAAGTGTGGAAGATGTGTAATTTAGTTAAGTATGATGTTTAGGCCAGAATAGTGTTAAGGCTCTTCATGTATGCCCTTCCCGCCTCACTTGATGTTTCTTAATGCAAATAGAAGTTGCCTGTCAACACATGATGTAGCATATACTTTTCCAGTGTGAGGGATTGGGTACCATGAATAGATTGCTGCCTTTGTGGTTGACAGATGTCATGGTAGATTCCCAGTCATAGAGAAGACCACAGGGGAAGGAGTCAGGAAGTGTGATTGTTTTAGCATTTAAACCTTGAAGCCTGTATGAGCGAGTTTGAACTAAAAGGGGGCTTTAATAGAAGAATTCTGTCATGCCACGAAACTAATGCTGAGTGGGAGGCACAGTCAGGATTTGACTCCTGTCAATTGGCTCCAGATATAATCTAGTTGTAACCCTGATCCTGTTCAAGCCCAGGATGCAGCAGCTAGGAATGGACTGGCAGTGCAGTCACTGAAGCAGGAAGTGTGCCCTGGTGCACTTGCTGAGCATAGGAAGCAGTGGCCCCTTGGAAAGAGTCCTTTACATCCTACTTTACCTTTTAGCACTGAGAGTGAAGCCAGGGCCTCATGCATTCTAACTGAGCTATACCCTGTCTTTTATTTAACATGCACACACACGAGTACGCGCACACACACACACACACACACACACACACACATGTACCCAGGAACCTCAGATTACTTTTTGTAAAATAATTGCTACAGTTTTTCATTTAAAAAAATGTTTGCATGCTGGATGGCCTTATAGTAGACACTTGTCTTAATTTCCATTGTCACCATTTTATATGTAGAGTATGGTGATTATGGTGGTTGATGATGAAAGTGAAAGATACATGGCAGTAAAAGCTGTCCAGAGGGACCCTAGACTTTCCTCTGCAATTCTCTTATAAATCACAAATCAGAGTCTTCTGCCAAGTGACGATGGGTGACCAGAGTCAGAAGTCATCTAATGTTGCCAGGAGAAGCTGCAAGTCGAAAAGCATCAATAGGCAGTAAAGTGAAAACGTGAGTGAGATGGGGCTTATGCTGGTTACTGTAATACAAGCTGAGGCTTAACCTCAGGAAGTGGGAAATGTGTATGGTAAAAAACGACGTGAGCAAGTGTGGAAATAAAGATGATGAAAACTCAGTGTGTAAGTGGTAAAGTCAAGTAAGCCATCCCCAGAGCCTGAAGTTAGAGTCGGCTGAGCATAAGGCAGCTTTAGAAAGTGTCTCTTCATTCATGGTCCTAATGGGCCAGGGCCCAGACGACTCACAAATGTCCCTGAACTATGTAATTTAATATTCTATTCAAAGAAAATACACGCTCTATTCATAGAGCTTGAGTTAGTTTAAAATTACCTAATCTTATTTTCTTACTTCTAATCATTTTCCTAAGTGAGAAAGCTGTTGTGATTGTGAGGAGGGGGTTTAGGCACCAAGTGCTGTGCACTGGCTGCGGGTGGGATATGGGCATTCTCCTAGGTCAGCAGACAGGAGCATTCAGACAGTGGAGACCATGCCTGCTTTGATCTCAGAAACAGGGACTGTTTGTCTTTATTGACTACATAGGCAGGATGCATTGTTATGACATGCAGAACATGTTTTTAAATATTAATATGCAGCATGCACACAGTTTAGAGTTCTATTTGTCTGGCTCAAACTATAACATTTATGGTATTTGTTGACGCTTCACTTAGTGGACCTGCCTTCTTGTCTGCCCAGTCATTCCTTACTGTCTGCCTGTCACAGTGAGTATGTTTATAGACATAATGTTTCCTAGTAATTGATCACCTGAAATAAGTATGTCTCATGGCAATGGTGATAGAGAGGGAGGCTGCTGAGAAGGAACTACTCCCTGAGCAAGAAGACATGGCAACTAGAGGTTTGAGTGCCAAGAAAATGGCAGAGCTGAAGGTCTGCATACCCTCGCAGTTGCCTGCCACCATGTCTTACCCTCTACCTGTGGAATTTACTGGAATAGCACTCATCCCTCCTCAGCGATCCTACATGGGTCCACATAGTCCTTACCCACAAACACCGTTCGATTATGACAGTGACTGTGGGATATGGGAACACTTTAAGGGCACAGTCTGTTTCCTAAATTCATATTCTCTCTCTCTTTCTCTCTCTCCCCCCACCACCTCTCTTCCTCCAGTTTCAGTATATAGGTCAAGCTGTCCTACAAGTCAACCCTACTTCCTCCAACCTCAGACTGCTGGGATTATAGGCATGGACTACTATACTTTCTCTGTTGATTTTAAAATAAAAAAAAAACCTGGTAACTTGTTTAAAACTCCCCTTTTCACCATTTGCATGTTTAAAGATTTTACCGCATTGGATATTTATCACAGACATTTTCAAAGGTAAAGAACCGGGAAAAAGCAGTTTTACCCATTATTCACTTTTAACAATTACTGACAAATTATCAGTCCTATTCCAAATATCTGTCCCTTCCCAGATCCTGGTGCTGTGGCAGGCATCTCAGTGTCACCAAGACTGACTTGGTCTCTTTTGTGGGCGTGGCAGGCAGCGTGCTTCAGGAAGTGATGGCTGTAGAGGCTGTGGACCGCCTGAGTTAAAGGGAGCAAGCACTCCTTTCCAGTGCTCTGCCTGCTCTGTGAAGATGTAGTGGTTCTCCCTTTGCCCTCCATCCTGTGCGGATATCTAAACAGTGCCACCCAGGAGCACCTTCACCAGGTCCTGAACTGGCTGGAACCAAGATCTTTATTGACTTCCCAGTCTCCAGAACAGATAAGGAACTCTTTAGAAAACGTGACCTTACTATCATCCAAAGTGCATGCAGTTTTGGAAGGTCTTTGTTTTTGCTGCTGAAGCTCTAGGTAGCCTCCTGCTCTGGCCACCGTGGTGGTGTTGGGGTGAATTGCTAAGCAGTGGTAGTGCACTGAGCAGACGTGTAAGAGCATGCTGCTTGCATAGTTTTAGTTTTGCTTTTTTTTTTTTTTTTTACTCCTTAAATGCACATCATCTATGTCCAGACTTTTCCTTCTGGATACTTCTGTTTGTTTGAATTCTTTACAGCTTTAGCAAGGTAACATTTGTGTATCACGAAATCCACCCACAGTGATGGAAAGATGGGCATAAGATGCAGTGATTCCTCTTCTGGGAATGGCCAGCTGTTCATTTGTGTGACCCAAGCAAAGTATTCCTCCAGCCCTGTTTTTTCATCTGATAAAATGAGATACCATGTAGATGTTTGTAGAATCGCAGGTGAGGATCCTTGAGCCTTTAATGATTATCTGGGCATGTGCTACTTATAACAAGGGCAGGACTTCATCTGTTGGCCCAAGAAGGCTTTAGTGGGAATTCTCTGATTGTGGTTGAATGAGCAGTTCAACTAGCAGTGAATGGAAGAAGGAAAATTTAGCTATAGGTAGAAGGCAGTGTTTATTGAGGATTTACTGTCTTGGAGTATGCCAGACACTATATATATATGTATGTATGTATGTGTATATATATGTATATATATGTATATATATATATATATATATAAATAAATTCACTCACCCAGCTTTCAGTCCTATGAAGTAGTTTTAGTGATTATGCCCATAAAAGTAAGGAGTTTTCTGGGTCTGGAGAGATGGATTAGAGGTTAAGAGTACTGGTTACTCTTACAGAGGACCTGAGTTGACTCAGCTCTCAGCACCGACATGGTGGCTCACAACCATCTGTAGCTCCAGTTCCAGGGCATCAGGTGCACTCTTCTGGCCTAGTAGTGTACATGGTGTCCATAAATACAGGGAGGCAATACAGTCATACACATAAAATAAAAATTAAAATGGCTTTGATGGGGGGGCAACTTTTTATGTAATGGTAAACCTTTTTACATTATGTAAATAAACAGTCCAAAAATGTCAGTGTACTTTATAGGTAATATTTCATTTGAACAAAAGTACTTTTTCCTATGTGGTACCTAACATACGAGTAACAGGATTAAAGTTAATTTATACTCTTATTGTTTGTAGCCTGGAACCTTGACACATATTTTACTGAACCTCCCTTGAAATGTATTGGGAACTTCAGTGTCTAGGGAGTGGGCTTTAGTCTGAGTTCAGCCTAATGGAGTGTGTGTGTATCATCATGGAGAACAGGGAAAGAAATGAACAACAACAACTAAGCCAAACACTTGCCCCTAGAAGCAGGGTCAGGGGAGAGTGGTTTGATGATAGCCCAGAGAAGTTTGCAGCTGGCCAGGTCTGCAGGACATGAAGGTGCAGAGGGTTGGGATTTGGGATTTGATGTGAGGAAAGCCAGCCATTGTTTTACCATGGTAATTTAAAGTCTTTCCAGAGGATTGTTGTTCTTTCATTTGAAACTGTCAGTATTGTTTTAAAACTAGGTTACCAATCATACTGGCACCTGTACTAACAAAAAAGTCCCATGAAGTTCCCCAGCGTCACCCTGCTGCTGAGAGGCACTCATGTTTGTACAGTTCTGTGGTGGGTATGGTGAGCCAGGCAGGAAGCAGTGAGCGCTAGTCCTGTGCTTGGCTTTGTTGTTATTGCAAAGATTTTTTTTTTTTTTTTTAAACCAACAGTTGAAGCTATTCCTAACCCGCTTTTAAGGAGAGCAATGTTTCAATGTTCCCTGGAAGTAGAAGGCTCTGGAGCCTGTGTTCTGGTTTTGTTCACCACCATTCTGTGTCTACATGATGTAGATTTATTAGAGATGATTTAGGTAGCCTCAGGCAATCCTAATGGGTTTTCTCTGGTTGTTAAAAAAACACTCTTCAAAGAATCTAACTGAATTTTCCAAGCAGACTGGTTGATTAATCCTTATTGAAAGAAGAGTTCCAGTACCCCACACATATCATCAATTATAATCTCTTTTGAAGTGTAATTTGCCGAGCCTTGATTAAAAGGCCTGTAATTGTCCTGTCCTGCTCCTCAGGACATGCTCTGCTGCCCTCTAATGGCTGCCCATTGATGGCAGTTATTGACTTCTCTGGCCACCTTTAGAATTTGCCTCTAGGCATCCAGTGGGTTGCTGGGGCTGGAGGCTCCCTCAGTAGAAAGAGCTCAGTAGGGTGAGGGTGTGGCTGCCATCAGGGGCTAGGGGCATTTGAGAACTTAACAGTGATGTGAGGACTAGGCTGTGTGTTTGGCTGCATTATTTTATATACTTTGCTCTTTAGTCCCTTACTGCTTCTGATATTTCTGAATGCAGGGGTGTCTAGCACCTAGTCATGCCTCCATCTGGTAGGTTGTTCTATAAATCTGTTCAGTAGTGGATGAAAAGGTACAGATGTAAAATGCTTTTCTATGCTCTTGGGAAGACATAATATCAACATGACCACTTGGTTATCCTTCTGCTCTTTCAGCCCAGATCTTGGAAAAGCTGATCAAGCTAGAGTAGGCACAGTTATTAGGAGAACTTAGTGCATTTCTGCTTCTCAGATAGTCAGTTCTTGCTTTAGAAGGAAACCAGTGCCATTTATGTTTTTGTATCAAGAAATGATATTAAGATACAACTTAGTTACTTGTGGCATTGAGAGCCAAAGCAGTTCAAATCCAGATTATTTCCAGAACCATCTCTGTGGTTGAAGCTAACATGCAGCCAGGGCTGGATTCTTTTTATCCTCAGGAGCCTCCAGTGTTGTCCTGGTTTTCTGTCCCTTTTATATAATAGCTTTTTATTAATTCTCTTTTTATTTAATAAATCATGTTCAGAAGAAGCCTGTTTTAATGACAGCATATGAACTATGAAAGCACAGTTACATGTTTCTCTATTTTGTTTTGTTAACCATTCCCTACTTTACTTGGTAAATTTTTAAGAAGTACATCTTTCTAGCTAGCTTTCACTATTACTGTCCCTTGATGGCTTTACTCTTTGGTTGAGAATGATTCATTCATATATTTGGAGTGAGTAACCTTTCTTGTGAAGAATAATTGATGCCTATATTTGCCCAGGCAGAGAGAGTAGGAGCCAGGTGTGCCTTATCAATAATATTGTACTGTGAGGCTTACACACATTTCATAAGAGCTTGTCTTCATTTTCTGTACTTTATACATAATTTAACTTTTCCTCAAGGCATTAACATAAAGAGAAGCAAGTTGTTTTTCTAAAATGGTTCTGTAAACACTTGAAAAGCTAATCCAGAACAACTTAGAAAAGAGATTTATATGTTATGTCTGTGTCTTAAATAGTGAATGCCAGGGAGACCACAAGAGGGCATCAGACTCCCTGGAGCTACAATTACAGGGAATTACAATCAACTGTTCAGTGAGGGTGGAGGAAACAGAACCTGGTCCTCTGGAGTGCAGGACTCTGGAGGGATGCGCCATCTCTCTGGCCCCTAGGCCATAGTGTGCAGAACTAACTTAGCCGTGCGATCACCTCCAGTTTTGCCTGTTGCCCTCCCTGCACCGTGTATGTCCACTGCCTGACCAACAGATGTCTTACTGTGTAGTCTGATTGATTATGGGATACTGGTGATTGTTAGAGCCTCTGTCCCCCTACCCTCCTTAGAGTTTTGGGGAGCGTGATGGCAATCCAGGCTTCCCTGAACTTGTAGAGGCTCCATCGCTTGCTCTATTAGTTTGGGTTGATTGGAAGGGGCACTTGAGCAGTGACAAAAGCCTCTCCTCCTGTCGCTCAGGAAATCCCTAGGGGTTGAAGAGTTCTATTTGAAGGACAAGGACTAAGGATATGTGTTTTATTTTGCTGCATAACTGCTATTTGCATCCAGTCTAGACGAGTTCGCTGTTTGATTGATGTCACTGGATATTTGCAGAGCTGTTGATTATTAAGCTGATAGCATATCATGAAAGTGGTCTGGAAGGAACCAGATTGCCTGCTTCTGAGTCCAAGCTCCTACACAGTGGGATTCAGTATCCTAGCAGTGTGGTACTGAATCAGCTAGCTCTTAACCTCAGAAATATTGGGAACATTAAATAAGTCAATACCAGAAGTCATTTAGAAATGTTTGTAATAAACACTTGAGTGTAAGGTAAATGTTAATTACCATAGTCATTATTAACATCATTATCAAACTTAAGACCAGGGCTCCAGCAAGGTAATCACGGAGGAAGGCTCTCAGACAGGAACCCAAGCTGGCTAGGTTCTTGTCTAGCTGATAACTCATTAAACTGCAGTGTTGATCTAGAACATGAAATGCTATAGGTTTTCCACTAGGATGTAAAAATGTGAGGTTGTGTGAACTCCTTTCTGTTAGCTGGGTAATATAGGATCAGAACGAAAAAAGCAAATTGAAAACAAGCATTTCAGGAGTAAACTTGCGGCTATATCAATTAGTTTGACAGGTTGTTTTCTTTGTAGACAGGTGGTATTTTTTGTCTTGTTTTTGTTTTTCTCTTAACCACAAAGCCTGTAAAATACTTCACTGGCTTAATTAGTCTTGCTTAATTAGCCATTATCTGATGACTATATTTGTTTTTCTTTTTCAAATGTAGGGTTTTTGTTGTTGTTTTAAATATTGTAGTTTTTGCAGGACAGGGCTGCAGCTTGAGTGTTTTGTTCCAGCCAACAGCGTAGTGGCTGAAATGGGATCGGCTCCTGGCAGATCTTTGCTGGACACAGAATCCAAACAGCGCAGCCCTCCCTGGCTTGTCCCAGTGCTCTCCAGGGCCTGCTTGCCCTGTGCTGGGTGGGGTGAGCAGCTGTGGAGGAGGGAAGTGGTGAAGAACTCTCATATGTGCAGCTTAGTGTAAGAGGACAGTAGAGCTGAGCATTCACTTTTGTTGTTTTTTTTAAAAGTCCTTCTCTCCTCAAATCCTCTTTAGTAGTACAGTGGGCTGGCCAAGTCTCAGAAGGCCTGCCCCATCAAAGCCTCCATTTAAGGAAAACTGTCTTGCTCCCAGCCCTGACTACTGAGTCTTCCCTTTTGTAGGTAGCCATAAACCCTGGCTGTGACTGT
>JADRCD010223641.1:0-13962 GCA_019843815.1 Montemys delectorum
TTTTTTTTTTCTTTTTACAATGGGGTTTTACTTTGTAACCCAGGACGTCCTTGAAATCTCAGTCCTCTTACTTTAACTTTCCAAATGTTTGGATTAGAAGTGTGCTGTACTAGGTATGGCCTTTGATTTAATTTAAAGTTCTAGGCCCCCTTATTTATAGCCAAATAGTATTTCGTATATAGTCTACAGCATGCTATTTAGATAAGTAAACACATGTATAATCAAATGAAAATATTTTAGAACATGAGAAGAATTTAACCAGAATTTTCTTTTTATGTTCTTTGGAACAGATGCTTGGAATTACAGTTTGTTTAATGTAGACAAAGGAACATATTTAATTCCTTAGATTCAGGGAGACAGTGGATTGAAATTGAAGTGTTTGCTATTGTCTATACTCCTTTTAAAAAGAATCTAATGAGAGTCTAGAACCTTTTCATAGATATAATTTTTTTTGCAATCTGTCTTCAGACTTCACAGATCCATCATGTGGACGGTGGCACACACACAAACACACACAAACACACACACACACACACACACACACACACACACACACAGACACGCAGAGAGAGGGGAGGAGAATTAATTAACTGAAAAAGAAAGAAAAAATTCTCTTTCCTTTAAAAGAATTCCAGCTAACTAAAGCTATTTCCTTAACATACCTTAACATACATTTACTATAAGGACTTTCCTTTGATAAACATGTAAACATTCCTGTATCATTCAGTTTTAATGAACCAGAAATATAGCAGTAGCAACATTTAAGACAATATTAGTATTCTTACTTTTGTTCTGTTTGCCTGTTTTGAAATATGTTCTTATTCTGTAGCTCTGAATGGTCTGGAAGAAGCTATGTAGACTAGGCTTGGGAGCTCTCAGTACTGGCTAGCTAGCTCAGCCAATGCCACAGCTCTCAGAGGGCAGTATCAGTACACCTGAACGCACACCACCTGAGCCACCTCCACTGTCCTGTGGGCATTGAACTCATGGCAGTCCTCCTGCCTCTGACTGATATGTACTGTAATTATAGGCAGGTGTCAATACATTGGGTATTATTTGTACCACAATAAAAGTTGTATTATGTATGTATATGTGTCTTAATTAGATTTATTTAGCAAACAAACTGATTAAAGTGTGGTTTTCTTTTTCTTGTTAAAACTTACATCTAAGCTAGAGAGCTGGCCCTGAACCTTGGCTGGGTAGCACAGCAGAGCTGGCCCTGGTGGCAGGGGTGCTGATGAGCTCACCCCACCACCCTTCTGCCATGAGGTGGTTATGGCTCCCTTGCCCTTTACCAGGTGGAACAGTGCAAGGGTGGGAAGGGCAACACTCTGTAACACTCAGGAAAGTGGTTCCTTCATCTCCCTTGTGCAGCATAGTAGAGCTGACCCCTGGTGAAGTGGGTGTGGGAGAGCCAGCTGGAGGGCATGAACAGGAGAGAGCTAGCCCAGTCACTTAGGTACTATGAGGAAGCACGGTCTCTAGAGTGATGCCCTCCCTGACCTTGTACCTTGCCACCTGCATTGCTGGGATAGCTGGCTCTGAAGCCAGGAGGGCAAGAGTGCTGTCCCTGCCCCTCATAGGCTTTAGCACTTCAGAGAGCAGGCCCTCCACTTCACCTGCGCAGGACAGTGGAGCTGGCTCAGGAGGAGTGAGTTCGGGTGTGCTAAGCTGTCTCCGCCAGTTGATGAGCTATCTGGGCAGTGCCGGAGAGCTGGCCCTGGTGGCAGAGGATACAGGAGAGCTGGCAGATAGCCATCTCAGCTGCCACTCAGGCCCACATCCAGGGCTTTGAGTTGGTCCAATCCCAAATCTGCCTCATCTATGAACTGTTTGTGCATGCGATCCTGCTGATCTAGAGCTGCAAGGTTTCTAGGACACAGGGCAACAGCAGGCTTACTGAGAGGAGTCCCAGTGTGAATCCAGTACTGATGGTGTAACAGAAGCCAGAGGTCCGGAAATGGACCAAAGGCTCACTGCAATCAACGTTTGTAAGTGAAAATGTGTGGACAAAAAGGTTTACTGTGGGATACACTGCAACGCACTACAGCTTCCACGATGTTTTCTATGGTGTGCCTTGTTTTGTTTATTTATTTATTTTTTATTTTTATTTTTTAATTTTGTTTTGATGGAGAGGTTGCCAGGGCAGAGGATGGATATGAAGGGATGGGGAGATGAGTGGGACTGGATTGCATGATGGGAAACTCACAATCAATAAAGAGTTGAAAAAAACCTTGCATCTAACTGGATTTCCACGGTCATCCAGTGTTCCTCTAATGGTTTATGTTGACATGAGAAAACATTGTCAGAAATACAAGTGCATTCTTAGGCAAAGCTTTATGAAAAGAATATGCTATGCTGTGACATATTGAGGCAGAAGGATGACATGTGTTTGAAACTTGACTTTTTTATGTTTCCCTTGTGATTTGTCATGTGGGATATTTGGTGGCTCCAAACCTTGGAAGTATTTCTGAATCAGAATGTGAGAGCGAATCAAAACATGTGCTGAGGAATCTCAATGGAGATGATAGTGGAACAATAGAGAAATAAGCATTCAATAATCGAAGTTCGTCAGTGTTTGAGGAGACACTCATGAGGGGAAACAGGTTGTTTTGATTTCCACTTAGAACTCTTTCTCCTTTAGAACTCTCTTTTTAGAGTCTAATTTAGGACAATCCACTGGGAATAAAAAAGCGACTGGTATTTAAGATGAATTTAAGTAAACTGAAGATGCTGGGAAAGGAGGAGAAATGGAGAGTCAGGCGTTTTCAATATTTCTCTTTGACCCACTTATTTGTGCTTGCACATACTCCATGTTCTCTTAGCCCAGCACAGCTGTACCCTGTAAAGTATGGAGAAACGGGCACCAGGGTTTACTGATCTCCTAACTGCACTTTCAATGTAGTAACCAGCCTGGCGCTGTGGTACTGCATTCCTGTACCACCTTCCTTAAAAGAACTCAATACTATCTCTAAAGGCTATTATGATCCATCATTCTTTGCAAGAATCGGACCCCCTACTGTTTCTCACAGTGTCTATGATAGAGTCATGAAGAAGAAGATGATGATGATGATTATGATGATAAAAACTGTTGATACCATTTCTTTTTAGAGTAATAAAAAGAATAACTTAAATAAAAGATTTTACAAGCTATAACTTAGAGCTCAGATTTAGAATTGGTATATTTTGTTTGTTTTAAACTCAAACTTTTTTCTTTTAAAAAGTTGAGATGGTTAAAAGTGATTTAAAAAATCCCATTCCCCCCCCCCAAAAAAAAATGAAAAGAAAAAAAAAAGAAAAGGAAGGAAAAGAAAAAGAGGGCATTGTGTGCCCTCTTTTATGTTGTAAATAAATTAGAACTGCACATAGTTATAAAACTTCACAGTACAATACAACTGATTACAGTGAAAATCCCTTAAAGACTTTGACTGTGGGTTGAGGATAGGACAAATGCACCTAGCTAGGAATTTCAGTGGCACTGAGGTAATCTGATGGCAAGTTACTATTCATGTGCTAGGGATCCACATGACAAAGAGGGTGGCCAGGTCACTGAGGTTATCTGTGTTGTGGGTTACGTGGTCATCTGAGAGACATTTTGTCAATTTTCAGGATTATTGGGAATGGAAAGGGAGTGTTTCCTCCTCTAAAGTAGGTCTTTCGTCATTGACCACTGGAACACTGGAAGATGCTGAGGCAACTCTCAGTAGGTTCTGTCTCCGTGAGGCATGGACTCCATGAGGGATTGCACACAGCCATGCTGACGACCTGTACTCTAAGTGTTAGTTTTCTAATAATGCCTGTCTTATGATGTTTACTAAAATAACTAGTTAAGAATAGTGTCAATGTTAACATTCATTCAGTGTGTGTGTGTGTGTGTGTGTGTGTGTGTGTGTGTGTGTGTCTGTGGTGTTAATGTGTATGAATGGCTGTATGTGTGTGTAGGTAAGTGCACATGCGTGTGGACACATATGGATCTCTGGAGTCTTCTTTAGTTGCTCTGCATCTTTGTCATTGAGACTATTTCTCTGCTGAACCCAGGTCTCTCAGAGAAGTGCTGACAGAGCTCATCAGTTTGATCAGGCATTGATCCCACATCTCTGTCTTCTTAGCACTTGAAATACAAGCTGGCTGCGGATTTAGGAATTCAGACGTGAGTTGTCATTCTTGAGTGGCAAGTTCTCTATCAACTGAACCATCTCCTGCCTTCTACCACTTTTAACCAGTATCTATTCATGAAGAAAACAGTGGGATTCATTACTTTGCTCTGACGTTTTTTATACGTGCATACCATGTGCTTTAGTTGTATTGCTCTATGTCCTCTTCTGCCCCTTCCCCACACCTGCTCACGCCCCCTTTCTTCACAAATACTTTCCACCTCTGCTTTCTAGCCAGGGTTTTTCTTTTTAATTTTTAAATCTTGGTTTCCTGTGTATGAAGATTTACACGATGTTTGTTTTTATTCCTTATTTCACCTAACAGGGCACTCTCCAGTTCCACGAAATACTTCACTTATAAAACTTCACTTGTCTTAAAAAATAAACAGGTCTCCCAGATATTTCTTTATACATATCAACAATTCTAAGACACATAGTCCTTTCCCAGTTATACCATGATCAGGGTACCTTCACAGTTCTCAAAACTTTAAAAATTATTGAAAATGAAATTTGCAATTTTGGGGCTCTGCACTGGTATTTTACTTGTTTGCTTTTGAAAGAGTTTTTTTAAAAGATCATTTCAATAATTTCTTTTGAAAATCTATGTCTAATTGATGTCCAATTAGAAAGGAAAATTTAGTTTTCCTCAACAGAGTCTCACTGCATAAAAACCACTCTTATGGGTAAGGAAATAACTTTGGGCATTCTTTAGGCTCTGTCTTTATTCTCCCCTCTCTCATCTTTTTCTATCTGTCTGTCTGTCTGTCTTGTACTTTGAGATAGAGTCTCATGCAGTGCAGCTCAGGCTGGTCCTTAGCTTACTAAATTTCTGAGGATTACCTTAGACTTTTTGTCTTCCTGCTTCCCACTCCTGAATGTCAGGGTTGTAGACTATGCCTCTTCATTTAAACCTCTCTTTGAGACTAGAGAGATAATTATACTAAATTTGGGTATCTTAAGTAAGTGTGAAAAAGTTAACACCTTCATGAATGGTCAATAAAAGTTTACTTGAAAATAAGTTTTTAGATACTTAGAAATGGGGCAATATAGGAAGAATGGCTTCCTAGGGCTCTACTGAAAATAAAACACATTTATTCCACAAATATCACTTTGTATATACATTTTCATGCAGCAAAAGATCTTTATGTTAGTACCTAATTTATTTTTAATAAAAACACTAAATAGAAAAAGACTTCCTGATTGTGAAGGTATAAGAGGCTACATAATTATATACATTTATACATATGACTTTATAATCAGGCTGTTGACTTACAATATCCTTTATGAATACAGAGATGATTCATAAGGTAAAAAGACTGACACAAACACAGGAAAGGAGAAGAAAACTGCTTTCGGTTGCAAAGTAGTGAATGCATAATTCAACAGTTAAAAACAATAAATTTATGGCCAACCAATCAGTTAACATTTGTGGCTTCCTGTGGTTCCCTGATATAGCTAATTCCGTTCTCTTTCATGAGCCCACAAACAACTTTCATTTGCCAATATGAGAATTAAGCTGACACATTGAGTAAATGTGTCTCAAACCCCACTAATAAAACTGGAAGTTTGTGACTCTTAGCCTGTTGATGCCTGTTTTAACCTTCACACAAAACACTAGGCCTTTTTCCCAGAAATCTCAATTCCATTGGTATTCATTTGGTATTAGACGTTAGTTATTTGCTTATAAAATATGTGCTCATTACAAAGGTCTGTGAGTGCAATTGCATTAATTATTCATCATACAATTCTGAGACACGGCGGAGGTTCCGATAGGTAATTCTAGGTACTGATGGGAAATGTTCCACACGGGAGCCCATGAGCAAGGTTTCAGGAAATGGAGCATGGATTTGGGAAACATGAACTGATTGGAGACTTTAAGCGTTTCTCTTAAGTTTTGTACTATTTAGGAAGAGAGAGTGAGATAATAAGAAAATTAGAGGACCCCCTCCAAAGCCAGTATATCAAAAACATGGCCAGAGGGCATAAGGCATATTGGTTTTAGATCTTTTTCAAGCCTCCAGTTTCCTAGCTTGAGTATAAAGTAGCATTTAAAAAATGGTAAGATTGTAGGAGTTACACTTGTTTTACTGTTTTTCTTGTTTTGTTGGCGTAAGGATATATTACCTTGACATCCTATATGACTATTACTTATGTCAGACAAACAAGATGATTCATTTTAAGTAGCACCTCATTTCTGAAACACTAATCTCCATAGAATATTTTCATACCCTAAGTCGACTTTCCAGTTTCCATTTTTAAGGAAAAACCTAGCTTTAGTTACCAATGTGATTGATTGTACATATGGAATCAATGCAATATGTGTTAGACACATCCATGGTAAAGCATGTGTGCATCTCATAAAAATGTAAAATCCCTGGACAGCCATCAGCAAATCTGGACATTCTGCTCTCATCTTCACAGCTGCATTGCTTCCCTGAGTTGTCAATAGCAGAAATTTAGTGGATGGCTTTTTTGTTGCTCACTTGTGTATTCATTTATACATGTGTTCAGATACACATACACAATACACAAGGCATACACTTGTATATGTGTTTCTTTCTCTGCAATAGTGGAATAAATTTGTTGGAGCTATTAGGGAAAATCATTTCTTGCATGGGGAGATAATTGCTTTTATAATCATTAACTCACTATTTTCTTTTGGGTTCATTTACCTTGTGTAAATTTGTAGAAGTCCTTCATTAATGGTAAATGTTGTGGTTTTTTTTTTTTTTTGTTCCGTGGTATCAACTACAAATTGTTTGGAATATATTATGGGTTTAAAATTTTTCTTTCTAATTAACAATGATGATATATTTGCATTTTCTGATTAGGTAATGTAGAAAGGTGTAATTTAAAAGTAGAAAAAGGTGTGCAAATATTTACTATTTGATCTTGCAAGGAGAGAAGAGGATTCATGGTAAAAAGTTTGTCTCTAACTTCCCTGGGAAACATAATGAACTAAAATTTAATTCTGATATCTTAAGAATCAGAATGCTACTCCTCCATTTCCCCACCCAGTGGTAGAGAGTTTTATTTATTGTTATTCTTTATTTTTAAAATTGTTTTATTTATTTACATTCCAAATGTTTCCTGCCTTCCCGATCCCTCCTCCCACTGGTCATCACCCATTCCTCCCTCCTCTTTGCCTCTAAGAGGGTGCTTCCTTATTTACCCCACCCATCCTCTCATCTCCTTCATCTCCCTTCCCTGAGGCATCAAGCTTCTACAGGGTTAGGCACACCCTCTCCCACTCAGGCCAAACAAGGCAATCTCTGCTACGATATGTGCTGAGGGCTACGGGTAAACCCATGTATGCTCTTTGGTTGGTAGCTTAGTCTCTGGGAGTTCTGAAGGGTCTGGGTTAGTTGACATTGTTGTTCTTCCTTTGGGGTTGGCATCCCCGTCAGCTCCCTCAGTCCTTCCTCTAACTCTTCCATAAGGATCCCTGTCCTCAGTCCAATAGTTGGTTCTAAGTATCTGCATCTGTCTCACTCAGCTGCTGGTAGAACCTCTTAGAGGACAGCTATGCTAGGCTCCTCTCTGCAAGCACAACATAGCATCAATAGTAATGTCAGGGTTTGCTGCCCATCCATGGAATGGATCCCAAGTTGGGCCAGTCACTGGATGGCCTTTCTGTCAGTCTCTGCTCCATTTTTGTGCCTGCATTTCTTTTGGACAGGAATAATTCTGGGTCAAAATTTTTGAAGGGAGGTTGATGACCCCACCCTTCCACTGGGGGCCCTGTCTATCAAGTGTGGATTCCTTGATCCCGCTTAGAAGGGGGAATAAAATAATCAGGGGAGGCAGCAGAAGGGAGGGAGGGACCTAGGAAGGAGAGGGGAGGGGGAAAATGGGCAGGATCAGGTATAGGAGGAGACTGGAGAGAAGCTCAGAGGGCTAGGAGAATGAATGGAAATATGTAGCTGCCAGGGAAGGGGAGACCCCTAGAAAGTCCCAAAGACCTGGGATGTGAGAAACTCCCAGGACTCAGTGGGGGTGACCTTAGCTGAAATGCCCAAGAGTGGGAAGATGGGACTTGAGGAAACCATTCCTTCCTTTTTAAAAGATGCAAAGACCCTTCTTTTTATTTAAGGAGGGAGGAGGAAGAGAAGGCACAGGGTTTACAAGTGTGACACACATTTTTTCAGATAACATTATTTCCTATTGGGAATGTTATATTTTAATTTCAAAAGCACTTAGACATAAGTAAAATAATTCAAGCAATGCAGGGAAAATTTTTTTAACTTCATGGAGTCATTTTGTTTTATTTATCTTACTTTATGCACATGCATGAGTAGCTGCATATTTGTCTGTGTACCATGTGTATGTCTTGAATCTTCAGGGTTCAGAAGAGAACCTTGGCTTCCCTAAAACTTAACTGACAGGTTTTTGTATGTTTCCCAGTGTGAATGCTAGGAGCGACACTACACTTCTCTGCAAGAGCAGCAAGTGCTCCTAACTGTCGAGCTACCTCTCTCTAGTCCCATATGCCGGCTATTTAATTTATCATTGTGGTATATGGTATGGGTGTATGGGTGCTCATGTACTAGATTGCTCCTGTAGGGGTTTGCATCTACCTGTCTGTGGGTTCCAATTCCATTAAATGCAGTCATACTGTAATTCTCTTGCTAAGATACTTTACTAGCCCCATATTCGTTATTAATTCTATCCTCAAACAATTTTTTTTTTGTTTTGAACTTTCTGTTTTGAGTCAGGGCCTCTCTATGTATCTTTAGCCGGCCTGCAGCTCTCTACGTAGGCTCTATGTTGGCCCAAATGCTTCTTATCGTTGCCTCTGTCATATTGACCCAGCAGTCAAGAATTAAATTATTTTATTGAAGCTGGTTTTGAGGAAATCTAAGAGAAGGAGATCTGTTATTTAAACAGTAGGTTTCCATGTTGTCAAAGTATGTAAGTCCTAAGCCACAGGTGACCTGTCATATTGCTTTGGAGTGCTGACTTTTGGAGTTAGACTCTTCAGGAATCTTTTTCTGCCTGTAGACATTTTGACATTAGGAAACAAGAGCAGTTTGTGGCGTGGATATGGTGGCAAATACCTGTAACGTTAGCACTTGGGAAGCTGAAGCTTTGGTATGCCAAGGCCACCCTTGTATACATAAGAGTGTTTTTCTTTTTTTTTAAGTACTAAATTGTTGTAACAAAAGCTGAAAGAGAGTGGAGAGGGCCATGGAAGCTGTGTTATGGGTATCACAGTGCTGTGGCACTGTGGTGCTCATAACAGTTGCAGTGGCCTGTATACCAGCCACCAAACATTCTATCAGAGATCGGGGTGGTCCTCTGGTTCCTGTCCCTCCAAAGAGAGTTCAGGGCAGTGCCAGGCAGATGGAAGAGAGGAAATGATAGTCTTCAGTGTTGTACCCCTGGTGAGTTCTTTATGGTCCAGTGGATGGTGCTTCATGTATCTACGTGCAAGTAGCCCTGGTGAGACCTAGTGGGTCATAAAACAAAGAAAACAGCCCAACACAAAAGTTGTGAAAGTAAACAATGTTTAAAGAAGGAAGGTGGGAAACTCAGAGGTGACAGCAGATGCTGGAGAGGTTGTGGAGAAAGAGGAACACTCCTGCATTACTGGTGGGATTGCAAGCTGGTACAACCACTCTAGAAATCAGTTTGGCGGTTCCTCTGGTACTACCTGAAGACTCCGCTATACCACTCCTGGGCATATACCCAAAAGATGCTCCAACATGTAATAAGGACATCTTCACCATGTTCATAGCAGCCTTATTTATAATAGCCAGAAACTGGAAACAACCTAGATGTTCCTCAACAGAGGAATGGATACAGAAAATGTGGTATATTTACACAATGGAGTACTACTCAGCTATTAAAAACAAATTTATGAAATTCTTAGGCAAATGATGGAACCAGAAAATATCATCCTGAGTGAGGTAACCCAATCACAAAAGAACACACATGGTACGCACTCACTGATAAGTGGATATTAGTCCAGAAGATCGGAATACACAAAGTACAATCAACAAACCACAAGAAACTCAAGAAGAAGGAAGACCAAAATGTGGATACTTCATTCCTTCTTAAAAGGGGGAACAAAATGCCAATGGAAGGAGTTGCAGAGACTAACTATGGAGCAGAGACTAAAGGAAGGACAATCCAGAGACTGTTCCACCTGAGTATCCTTCCATGTTCAGTCATCAAATCTAGACACTATTGTGGATGTCAGCAAGTGTTGGCTGACAGGAGCCTGATATAGCTGTCTCCTGAGAGGCTCTGACAGTACCCAACTAATACAGAAGTAGAGGTTAACAGCCATCCATTGGACTGAGTACAGGGTCCCCAATGAAGGAATTAGAGAAAGGACCGAAGGAGCTGAAGAGTTTGCAGCTCCTTAGGACAAACAACAATATAAACTAACTAGTACCCTCAGAGCTTCCAGGGACTAAACCACCAACCAAAGAGTACACATGGTGGGACTCATGGCTCCAGCAGCATATGTATAGCAGAGGATGGCCAAATCAGTCATCAATGGAAAGAGAGGTCCTTGGTCTTGTGAAGGACCAAGTGTAGGTGAATGCCAGGGCCAGTACGCAGGAAAGGGTGGGCTGGTGAGCAGGGGAGGGGGGAGGTAACGGGTTTTTTTTTTTTAATTGTCATTATTTTTAATTTTTATTTTATTTTACTATTTTTATTTTTTTTTGGTGGGGAAACAGAGAAAGGAGATGTAAATAAAGAAAATATCTAATAAAAAAAGAAAATAAAAAAAGAAGGAAGGTGGGATGAGATACTGACAGTCGTGGGCGGAGGATAAGGGAAGTGGGAGGAACGAGTGTGACCACAATGTATTACACATGTACATATTACACATGCATATGCATTTGTCAAAGGATAAATTAATAAATTGTTAATTTTATGGCAAAATGAAAGCTGAGATAATAACAATTGTTAGTAATTGAAACTACTTTTAACTAAAAATAATCATAAGGCCACAGAAGACCTTTGGCTGTATACCCACATATGGTCATAGCATCCTATAACACAAGAAGATAGGATGTTCTGGAGTTACCCAGTTTGACCAGCTCCATTTGTTGAAAGTATTACATACTGCCCAGTTAAGATCATTTTTTTGGACACAGCTGAACTCAGTGAGTCTCATATTGTACCCAAAGAAAGACTTCTCTTCTTTGGGCCAGATCACTATGTCCTTTTCTTGGCATTTAGCTACCTCATTGCACATGTTATGCACAAACTCACTTTCATACTTTCTAGAGATATGCAGTATCATTCAAAGTAATCACCTGTCCTACTTTCCATTCTTTATTTTAAGAGATGTAATGTTTCTATATATAAAATTGATTTAGTGTTAGATAATACATTAAATAGAAAAGTAAAATCATGTGATCATCTCAGGAATATGAAAAGTAAATTTGAATAGTAAGATTTAGCTTGGATTCTTAATAAAAACATGTAACAGTTTGAAATGGAGGAAATTCATTAACCTGATCAAGACTTTATGCAAAATTTTACAACAAAAATTATAGTGAAATGTTGAAGCCAAATCTCTAGAGCTGGCTTCTGCTTCTTCTTAGCACAGGCTGAAGGTGATAGTCAGGGTCATTGGATGAAGTGGAGAAAGATCACTTCTAATTAGCGGGAAAGAACTAAAAACTACTGTGTTTATATATGATGTAAGGAGTTGCTAGAAACTGCACACTACTTAACAAGTAAGTTGATAAACATATTTGTGCAATAACAATACAGGGAATATAATGCTTTTTGTCATACTGGGATTGAAGTCTTTGTATAATTTGGCAAGTACTCCACTACTGAACCACACCACAGAAAATGTAACTTTAAAAAGGCCATTTACAGAAGAAGCAAAATTCTAAAATATTTAGAAAGCATTGCAAATGATGTGCAAGCCTTGAAGGAAAATTACAAACATTACCAACAGGTATAAAGAGATCTAAAATACAGAAATATCTTGTATATAATTAGAAGGCAACTGTAAAACTGTCAATCCTCAAAATAACTTTTGGTTTCAGTCAATTGCAATATCATTCCCATGTTTTCTTTTAGGAACTTTGAAAATCTGTTATCTCAGAAGAGCCAACCCACACCAAAAGAAGAGAATAGGGGGATGGAACAAACAAGGTGAAGGTCAGAGTTTCCAACTTATTATGAGTCTGTAGTCAGAGGCAATGTCAGACAGTCTAGGAACAGTGGACTAGGGTTGTAAAGATCCATGAATCAAGGGGAAGTTGAGTGATAACAGAAAAGACATTGGTCATTGGCATAAGAAGAGTCTCATTAGTAAACAGTACTTTGAGAATTGGCTGTCTACATATAAAAGCATTTCTGCTTTAATATTCCCATACATGTTACCAT
Source organism: Montemys delectorum (assembly GCA_019843815.1). Classification (NCBI taxonomy): domain Eukaryota; kingdom Metazoa; phylum Chordata; class Mammalia; order Rodentia; family Muridae; genus Montemys; species Montemys delectorum. The sequence continues at coordinate 12,519 of JADRCD010223641.1, forward strand.
ATAGACAAACTGATTCTTAGAATGAGAATGACAACATGACAGGGTCAACTCATGATTAAACCCTAGAACATCAGAGAATATGATTACCCTAGCAATCAACTGTATTAATTTCCTTATGAAAACACACTACAAATAAGACCAAAGCTATGCTGGGAATTGTGAACTTGCATTGCAACATGTAGAGATGGTTGACAAAACTAGTTTTCGTATTGTATAAAGACCAAGAAAAAAATGCAACCAAATAGAAAAGCAGACCAGTCACATGTGTAAGCATTTCACAGGGGAAGAAAATAAATGAAACATTGAGATCTGGAATACTTTACAATCTCATCAAAATTTCAAAAATTAAGTAAGTTCAGAGTACTACTGTAAGACCTTACAAATGTATAAAATGCTGTTGTTTAAAAATATTTTTTGTTATATTCTTTCTGTCTCTGTCTCATGTGTGTGTGTGTGTGTGTGTGTGTGTGTGTGTGTGTGTATGTGTGTGAAGACATGAGTAGCATACCATGCTATACTTGTGGCAGTCAGAAAGCAGCTAGTGGGAGTCAGTTCTGCCCTTCTATCATATGGTTCTTGAGGACTGAATACAGATGGTCAGACTTGGTAGGAAGTACTTGGTTGGATCCATGGACATATTATGCCAACCAGAAAAAGGTGGTATCAAGGAGACAGAAAGGACTCTCATATAGCCAGGCAGTCTATGTAAATTGGTATAACAATTTTGTGAAACATCAGTGGTAGTTAAATGTGGGGCATATCATATCCTACAGATAGATAGAAATTCTATCTGTAGGGTGAATCATATAGGAAATCTTACAAATGATCACCAGGGAAATCTCTAAGAATATTCAAAGCACCCCTGTTTATAACAACATTTTAACATCAATACTAATAAGAAAAAGTGTAATGCAGTCTCCATCAATAATAGAATTCAGGTTTCCCAGGTCCAGCCAGTGACCAAATGCTTGTTTAGCATGTGTGAGACCACGTGTTTGTTCAGTTCCTAGTAGCAGTACCATTATCACTGTCCTTACCACTACCACAAAGTACAACACATATAAATTAGTGTGGATTTGTGAAGAGAATACCATTTGGCAGTAAAAAATAAAATTGCCTGAGTTCTGCATGGATCAGTGTGAATGCCAAAAACATATTGGTCAAAGTAAGTTACAGGACCCTAAGTAGTGTAGGCTGTGAAAACACACAGGCTATAAAAATGTTTAAAGAATACAGCTTTATGTGTTAAGCCTAAAGAGAAAAAGTAGGGAAATAAGTGACATAGATTCAAGCTAGCTAATGCTTCTGGGAGCAACAACAGTACTGCGATCTGAGAGTATCGTAGAAGTAGGAAATTTGTAGGTCGTTGTAATCTAATCAGTATCCAGGTGGTGAGCCAGTGAATCCATTGCATTAGTCACCATAAACTAAATATGCCCCAACT
>JADRCD010223642.1:0-16355 GCA_019843815.1 Montemys delectorum
CAGAACTGTCCAGCTAAGCCCCAGAGACTCAAAGCCATTCATCTCCCAAACTTGTTTTTCAGGATATTTTATGGCTCAAAAATCATTCACCTTTGATCTTTCCGCTGTCTCCTAACCTCACAGCAGCTCGGGGACTCAGGCTGGGGAGGAGGGGAAAGGTACAGAGTTTCTGGAAGGGATAATCAGAACCAATTCCAGAAGCAATATCCAGGAACCTCCCTTTATAACCCCAACCAACGGATAACTCAGATAGCCAGTGCTAGTTAAACTCCCCCTTGGCAGGAGAGGCAGCCAGGGCTACTTTCAACTTTGGCTCAGAACAGAATACAGGCAGTCCCCAGTGTGCTCTGGGGTCAAGACAGACCTTTTCTCTAAGACCTTGGAGCTAGCTTGCTGACACATCCAAAATCACACAATGGAGTTAGGATTTCCACGTTAGACATTAAGCAATTAATTTAACAGTCAATTAATTAAGCAGTCAACCGCCTGCCCTTGAGAGGCGTATACTCTCAGTAATGGACACACTACTGAGTGTATTTCTGAGTCCTGATTAACATAACTGAGTTACCCACATGCCAAAAGTGCCATGAGGCCCTATGAACACAGCACTGGCCAAGCATGGCACTCCACACCTGTCATCTCAGCACTCCAGAGGGTGGAGCAGGAACATGGCATCTTAAAGCCCAGCTTGGGCTACACAGAGACTCAAAAACAAAACAAAACTCCCATTTGTTTGTTTGTTTGTTTGTTTGAGACGAGGTCTCACTATGTAGCCCTGGCTATCCTGGAACTCAATACATATACCAGGCTGGCCTCAAACTCACAAGAGATCTGCCTGCCACTGCCTCTGAAATACTGGGATTAAAGTTGAGAGCCATCATACTTGGAAAGAAACTCCTCTTAACCATGATGTTAAGAATTGCTAATCAGGCCGGGCAGCGGTGGTGGAGGTGGTGGTGGCTGTGGCGGTGGCTTCTGCACACGTCTTTAATCCCAGCCCTTGGGGTGCAGAGACAGACAGATTTCTGAGTTCAAGGACAGCCTGGTCTACAGAATGAGTTCCAGGACAGCCAGGGCTACACAGAGAAACCCTGTCTTGAAAAAAAAAAAAAAAAAAAAAATAGTAGCAATGAGCCAGGTGTGACGGTTTACAACTTTAGTCCCAGCTCTGGAGAGACAGAGACAGGCAGAACTCTGTAGGCCCAAGGCCAGCCTGGTCTACCAAGTGAGATTCAGGTCAGCTAAGGCTACACAGAGAAACCTTGTATTAAAAATAAAAATAAAGGAAGGGAGGAAGGGAGGGAGGGAGGGAGGAAGGAAGGAAGGAAAGAAAACAAACAGGGATAAAGTTCTATAAAAGAGAAAGCTTGAAATGTCACCAACATGTGACAGTAATACTACAAATTTGTATATTAGGGTCCCCTTCCTTTTTTGGTTGTTCCAGGAAGGGGTTCAGTAGTCTTAATTTTTATTATTTTTTTTCAGTGCATATATAGAAATGGTTGCATTAGCAAACCCCTTTCCCTAAAACTGCTCTGCTAACCTTTCATCTGTATTACTATCCGTTCAATGATATTTTCCACGTAAACACAGCAGGCGGCAATCCCAGCAAGTGGGAGACAGAGGTAGGAGGATTCATTGATAGTTTGTGGCAAGAATTTTGGAATTTTCGTTTCTTTAAAACACACACACACACACAATATTGTAAGAGAGTGTTTTTGTTTCAATCTCAGGGGTGGGATACGAGGCTGCTTTAAACTGTCTGCAGCAGCTGACTGTTTTACCTCATGCTCTAGCAGAGGCCTGGTTTTGCCAGCTGCAGATAGTTTCTGCAATAGAGTCACATTTGGAATTCCAGGAATTTTTTTGAGGGTATATAAATGCTAGAGCCCCAATAGGTGGGGTGGTGGGTAGGTGGGGTGGTGGGTGGGTGGGGAAGTGGGGTGGTGGTGGGGTGGGTGTGGGGTGGGGGAGTAGATGGTGGTGGGTGGGGTGGTGGGTGGGTGAGGTGGTGGGTGGGTGGGGTGGGAGGTGGGGGAATTGTCTGTGACTTGTTAGTAGTCATGCTCAAAGAAACAGGAAGAAAGAAACTAGATTCTGAGATCTCTATCTCCCTCTCCCCTCTCCTTCTTTCTCTACCATCTGGCTACAGGAGGTGAAACTGGGGGTTAGGGGGATGAAGGGTTAGAAAAGAAGAACTTGTGGGGCAGTGGTGGCACACGCCTTTAATCCCAGCACTTGGGAGGCAGAGGCAGGGGGATTTCAGAGTTCAAGGCCAGCCTGGTCCACAGAGTGAGTTCCAGGACAGCCAGGGCTACACAGAGAAACCCTGTCTTGAAAAACCAAAAGAAATAAAAAGAAAAGAAGAACTCACAAAGTAGCAAATTCCATTGTACTAGTTCAAGGCTAGCTTAGTCTATTTATCAAGTCCTAGACCACTCAAGGGTACATAAGGAAAAAAATCTATCTCAAAAAATAATTCATTAATTCAGAAATAAGCAAGTAAAGCCAGGTATGGTGGAACATGCCTTTAATCCCAGCACTGGGAAGGCAGAGTGGCAGGTAGATCTCTGAGTTTGAAGCCAGACTGGTCTACAAAGGAGTCCAGGATGGTCAGGGCTATTTTACAGAGAAACACTGTCTGAGAAATTAACGGAAGGAAGGAAGGAAGGAAGGAAGGAAGGAAGGAAGGAAGGAAGGAAGGAAGGAAGGAGAGAAGGAAGGAAAAGAACGAGCAGACAAAAACACAGTAGTGACTAAGGCTGACACTTTTGTTTTTAATTGCACACCCTCAGGGAAGTAGAGGACTCTCACCTAGCGGGTCTGTCACCTTGGAGAATCCTTTTTTTTTTTTCATTGTAAGTGTATATACAACCGGTGCTGGATTGCAGGATTGCAAGCCTGGGCCACTATGCCTGGTGTACGCAGGGCTGTAGATCAGACTCAGGCTTTGTGTGTGCCTGGCCAGCATCCTTCTAACTGAACTACATCCCCAGCCCCTCCATCCCACACTCTACCCTTCCTGTCTTTATTACTTCTCCCCTATATGCTTAATAAGCTCCTCCCCTCTACCCCAAAGCAGGTCCAAAAGCTCTGAGGGGATCATGGGCCACTTGGGAAGCTCAGCAAGAGAGCGCTGGACCCTGCAGGTGGAGGAGGTCCTGCTTCTGAGAGTTCCTGGGGAACAGGACACATCCTTGTGCTGCCCACCTGCAATCAATCCAGGCCTCCTTCGTTCTTATTTCTCATCACTGGCGGCTGGGGGCTGCTGGCAGGAGGAGACCTCCTCAGAAAAGTGGAGGTGACCTTGGCAGGGAACTCTTACATCCGGTGCCTGTTTTCCTGTTCATCAAGCGGGCAGCCCCAGCCTCTCACTGGGCTTGCTGTGTACTATTTGTATAAACACAAAGCATGTGGAAAATAATCCTGAAGAATGAACTCGAACTCTTAACGTTTCTCTCTACTCCATCCAATAGCTCACGTTCCCAAACCTGCATCTGAATCCACTCCCGTGTGAACTCTAGATGAGAGTCCCAGCGCTCCCGCTGCCTTCCTGGCGTATGGTCAAACCAAGAATATGGAGAAAAGGGCAGGCAGGCAACAGGAGCCATAACTCTTTCTATCTGTCATCATCCTTCGGGCCTTCATCCCTTATTAACACTTACTAAGCATAACAGGTTAACATTCCACCCATTCCTGATTAGGTAGTGCTTTATATATCTCATTTTCATTTTATTCCTTTATGAGGAAAGTAAAGTTCAGAATAGTAAATTACCAAAAGGTAGAGATGGCAGATTCAAGGTCAGATGTCAGTCTGGACCACACCAGGCTTTTTATAACAGGCTTGTAAAAGCTGCTTTGGCTGAATAACACTGGCTCTGTCCTTGAGTCCACATTTAACTAAAAGCTGAATAAGAATGCATCTCTTCCTTCCTCTTGTATCTGTCTCCTTTCCTTTGGGTCAGTCATCTGCTCAGTACTGCAGGTTAAGTGTTTGAGTCACTCCGGAGTGTCTATTTAAAACACAATGGTTATCTAACCCTCTCAGCCCCCTCCAGTGCTGTAGAAAAGAAACACCAGCAGTCACTGAGGTATCTGTCGGTGTTTTCAAAACAAACCCCAAAGGCGCCAGAGGTCTCTAGTCATTGTCTTTAGTAACCTTGAATTCCAGGAACTTCAAGACCATCACCAGGCGATGAGATCAGCCCTGGGAAGAAATGATTGTCTTCTGATGAGGTCCAGGTTACTGCCCTCAAGCAACAAGACTACCTTGCAGAACCAGAACTCAAGACTGTGCTTGAGCCAAGGCTGTTTAAACCATGCATACCTCTTCTGTTCCCTAATAGCCACAGACTGCCGATTGAAGCCTCCCTTACCCAAGCAGAAACAGAAACCCACAAGGCAGATAGATGCATGTGTAGCCACAACTCCATTTCTCCAACGCATGGACACTTAGAATATCTGTCCTCTAATAAGCACTCACCAGGCAGTGGTGGCGCCTGCATTTCATCCCAACACTTGGGAGGCAGAGGCAGGTGGATTTCTGAGTTCGAGGCCAGCCTGGTCTACAGAGTGAGTTTCAGGACAGCCAGGGATACACAGAGAAAATAAAAAAATAAAATAAAATAAAATAAATTGTCTTATATAATAAGTGATCAATAACTATCTTGGCCCCCAATCAAACTAATTTGGCCAAAAATTTCTCATCAGCCATTTCCAACTAATTCCTTGTTATAGGGTCTAGAACAAGTTCTAGGATCTAGACTGTAAAATGGGTACCATTTTCCTCTCCTTTCTGTTGCCTTAGTCCTCGACGTCATAGTTAAAACCAGTGTTGTAAACACAGTACAGTATGATAGCATCTGATCTGGGAAAAGTGCTCTGAGGTGGTCTGCTTTTGGAAGAGTCAACTCTCATTGCCCTTTCCTGTAGCAAACGTGTGGACAGCTGTCTAGGGAGGCTGGAAGAGGCTCGGCACCTGCTCACTCTGGCCCCAAGTTCTGCTCCTGGCTGCCCCTGCTCTCTGCCACTCATGTGCAGCCTGCTGGATTCTGACTCACTTTTCCCTGGGCTGTTGGGATAGGGGAGTACTGGCCCACAGTCCTCACAAACTGCGCTGAACAGCAGACGGAGCAGGCATGTGGAAACAGGGAGAAAAGCAGGGTATCTAAGCAGAGGAGGCGACGGTTTCAGGAAGAAAGCACAAGCATGTGTAATCTGGATTTCTGCCTGTGAATGGAAGAGGGGCTGTCGGTTTTTGTTTTTGTTTTTTTCTCTTCTGGCTCCTGTTTGCCCTATAAACCTCAGCCCACTAATCCGAGTGTTTCAATTACCGCCGTATAATACAACATACTGTGTTGAGCCTATCCTAGGTAAATTAAAATGAAGGTGGGGAGTAGGGGCTGAGGGATCCAGGCAACCCAACCCCAATACTCCCATTTCTCTTATTTACAGTAATCCAAAGGTGTTTCTCCCACTTCTGCCATAACACAACACAGGGCTTTCCTGAATCAAAGGTGCCACTTCCATCCCATTCACAGAAAAGAACTGAGTCTAAAGCTGGTCTCAATCATGCCTCTCCTGGGCTAGCAATCTCCTTGGTCAATGTGATGACGCTTAATCCTCTAGAAACCAGAAGAACCAAATCATGAATTAAACACCAGCTTGTCTGTGAAAGAAGAGTCGCCGGTGTGAAGCCGCTCGATGATTCAGAATGGCATTTGAGAGAGCCAGGAGCATAACTTTAAGCCCAGGTCTCAGGAGGTGAAGTTAAGACTGCTGTTTAAATCTCACCTCCTCTACCCACTGTACTAGCTGGGCGGCCATGGGCTAATCGAATACCTCTCTGAGCCTCCTTCTTCATAAAGCTGTTGGCACAGTGACTGCTGCTGAGCAGGTACAGCACAACACAGCTCCGCCCCAGCCCCCCCCTCCCCCCCCCCCCATCCCAACTGCATCTTCCTGAAATCTGTGTGCCGCCCTCCCTCCCCCACTCCAGCTGATCAGCGAGGCTTCCTGACCATCCTAGAAAAAACTAACCTCCCCTCCCATACACACACCCTGCAACTCCCATTCACTCTCCACTTTTATCATAACCCAAAGTCCGGCCTGCTCTTTCACTAATGGACATTTACAGAGACACGTGCACATACGGGTATGCATGGTATACAGATCCATAATTTGGGGATCTTGTTAACCCCCAAGCAGCCTTGGGTTCTGTTGACCTCTGTTATCTCTAAGACCTGTGACAGTGGTGACTGGCATTTAATAGGTGTTTAATAAATTTTAACTCAGGCTTTTTCAGAGGACTCAAGTGTGATTCCCAGCACCCACATCATGCAACTCCAGATGCCTGTAACTCCATTTCCAAGTGGTCTGAAGCCATCTGACCCACATACATGTGATGCACAGAAACTCTCATGCAGGTGTGTGCATATGTACACATAAAATATGTATTAAAGTTATTAAAAATTTAAACCGGCAAACTCTATAAGTACACAGGATCCATTTTCCTTATAATGGCCGGAAGGGCCATCTAAGACCAAAGTTATTCATAAGCCAGGAAACTGATACTAGGAGCTATTGGATAACCTGCCTTCTTGGCTTTCATTTCCTTGGACCTGAGTAGTGGAGGGTGGAGACCCTTGCCTCTTGGTACCTTTGCTCTGGTTTGGGGTCTACATACTCAGTGCCCCAAGAGTACCAGTGGTACTGGCCGGTACCCTCTCAGGCTACATCTGGGAAGGCAACACTCTGATGGCAGCTTGTGAGCAACTCAGAACTGCCTCCACGACTGGCATTCTATAAAAGGACAGGTGGAAATACTGAGATCTACTCTGGAGGTCCAGCAACAAATGTGCTCGAAGCTGAAGAATGACAGACAGCTGCAGCACACAGGAGCCAAGGCGGCTGCAAACGTCTCTGCAGCTCCACCCAGCACCAGTGATTGAAGGCAAGCAACTGCAGTCTGAGATCCAGAGTGCCTGGGTGACCTCTCCTTACGCATAGACAAGTCTCACCCCAGCTTCAGCACTGTTAAGACATATAACCTCACCCAGTATCGAGTCAACTGTTCATTTCTTAGGATCAACTGAGAAAAATTAAACAGCGGTCCACACAAAGCAAGGCGTGTGGCAAATACCTAACAATAACGGCTTTATATGATCTACCCAAAGTCACATTCCCATGCAGCTCTGGCCGTTGCCCCTAGAGCTGGGAATCAGAGTTTGCTGAGTTCAGGGCCTATTTAACCTTCAAGGTCTAGCACCAGGTGACTTCATTTTTCCATTCAAGTAAAGTGGAAGGCTAGGTGTAGAGTTGCAGAGCACTGGCTTAGCATACATGGGACCAAGGTTCAATTCCCAGCATCAACACATACACAGAGAGACAGAAAGGAGAGAGATAAAGAATGAATGAATATAAATATATTGCTCAGGTTCCACACCATGTCCCAGGCCACTCAAGACAGCTTTATGGCCACTCAGGAGACTTCAAGAAACTAGTATTTCCAGACCTCAACCATTCACATCAGCTCTGAAAGCGAGCGAGGCATAAGAACTTGCCCAGATCCCCCTGGAGGTTGAGGAGACAAAAAGACCCAACAAATACTTCCCTTGTAAAGAGTTCAGCAGCTACCTTAACATATTCAAATGTATTCAAGAGAGAGCCCACCAGCTACCAGAATGTAATGCTAAAAATGACTGGGCTGGAAGGGCTGCTCCGGTTCAACTTAGAACCTTCCTCACCAGCTCATACCAAGAGCATCATCTACCTCATGGTTTTAATGCAAAGATTAAGAGCAACAATTTGGCTTAGCACACCTTGATCAGAGAATTCCAGGTATCCTAAACTGAAGGCTACAAGAGCCACGGGACTGGCAGAGGTGAAGCGGCAGACAGGCATGGCCGCACTGAAACCCAAGCGGATCCTAAAGACCCTGAAGAGGTTGCTAGCTGCAGGGGCAGGTGTGATCCCCATGAAGCAACTCAAATTATGTATCCCTACTTTGGCTTGACAACTGAGATTGCCATCATGGCTTGGGACCATATTCTACAATGTCCCCCCCGCCCCCCGCACATAAGCTCTGGGTGACCTAAAGCAGTTGTAGAGAGAAAGGAACTGGTGACTCAAGTCATCTATGCGTGCCTCGGTTTCCCTAGATAATAAAGCCCCCGGTTAGGCTTCAGAGGGGTGGCACTTCCTGGGCAGAGCACCCAGAGACAGAGCAACAATGCTTGATGGACCAGCCGTGAGCGCCCACGCGGGCTGCGGACCATCCTAGGCTGCAGCTGCTGGGGGGGGGGGGGGGGGGGGGAAGCATGCTTCTCAGCAACCAGCTGGACCCAGGGCTGGGAAGCTCCCACAAGCACAGTGGGTTGCTCCCTCCTGAGCTCGAAGGAGCCTGGAGCCGGGGCCGCCGGAGAGCCGGAGCCGAAGCGGCCACAGGAGCGCAGAGGCCCCGCTGCGCTGGGCTCGGCGGGGGCGGCAGAGGCGGAAGCGGGGGCGGCCGGAGCGCGGTGGGGATGTTTAAAGGAAATTTACAATCATTTCCTCTCTGTGGTTTGGTGACAAATCAACAACATCCTGTTCTTTTGTGAGACTCCGGGCGCCTGCAAGGCGGGGACAGCACTCCACTCTTAAAGAGACAAGCACAGGCCCCTCCCTCCCCAGCCCTTCCCCGTGGATTCCCCCAGCTCACTCCAAATCTCTACATCCAGCCTCCTCTAGGCGCCTCCTCAAAACAATAATGGCCAAGTTCTTGCTCGTGGGCTCCTGACTACGACCTGAATTGTACCTCTCCCTCTGCAGCGTCCCCCTCCTCTCCAAGGTTCGGGGGGGGGGTGGAACAGTGGCCAACCCCACTAATGGTTGTTGCATCCGGGGACATCTTCCACCGAGGAGCGTCCAGGGTCACCCCTCCCCAATCAGACAGCTGTGCCTGACAGGTCTTGGACCTCCGCGTACTTCTTTATCCCCTTCTACCAATCCCCTTTTCTCAAAATTTCCAGCCCCCAACCTGTAGATTTATGTTTAAAATGTCGATGTACTCACACAAGGTTTATAAACCGCCAAGGCAGAGAGAGACTTGCCGAGCTGTAGAAGTAATGAGAATCAGATGCTTAGGACTAGGGGAAAATATACAAAAATACAAAACATTCAACTGCCCTCCTGGGATTTCGTTCATTCAATCACTTTATTATTATTATTATTATTATTACTAAGCTGGTCATCACTCTGCTCCCCTGTACCACAGTAATGTCTACGATAGGGTCCTTGACCCCAAAATGCCTACATCTTTATGGCTTTTAAGGATGGGTGATGGACCGGGCAGTGGTGGTGCACACCTTTAATCCCAGCACTTGGGAGGCAGAGGCAGAGGCAGAGGCAGGCGGATTTCTGAGTTCGAGACCAGCCTGCTCTACAGAGTGAGTTCCAGGATAGCCAGGGCTACACAGAGAAACCAGAATCCAGCACCCAGGAGTCAGAGGCAAGTGGATTCCTGAGTTCAAGGTTAGTGTGCTCTACATAGCAAATTCCTGCTTTGCCAGGGCTATGCAGTAAGACACAATCTCTCAAAAGGGGGTGGGGGGGGGGGGGGAGTGAGCTCAGAACCAGGGACCTAGAGAATCTGAAGTTTGGGTCAAAGCAGCCAAGACATATACAGTTCATCTAATTTAACTTACAAGAAAAATTGCCCAATAAGATAGGTAAAAAAAAAATGATTACTCTTTCTTTTCAGATAAGGAAACAGGTACAAGGAGAAAGTAGAACTCTCCAGGTAGCTAGTAAGACCCAGAAGAGGTGCGTTTCAGGTGAAGGGGTTTGGTTTCTGACCCCTGGGTTCAAAGGACCGAGGTGCATATTTTACATATCAAAGCAGATCTGGCCTCCGGGTTCTCCCAGGATCCCCTAGTCCATACTTGGCCTACCCTGCCCCCAACCCTGAACTTTCCAGGCCAGGCACTGAGCTCCATCTCTCCATCTCCCAGAGGCTCTTACCTATATAATTCAGACATTTTTGTGTGTGTGTGAGGTAAACTCGCTTGCTTCCTCTCTCCCTTCTCTCTCTCTCTCTCTCTCTCTCCATCTCTCTGTCTCTCTCTCCATCTCTCTGTCTCTCTCCCCTTCTCTCTCTGCAGGTGGGCCCTTTCTCTTTTTCTCTTGCCCCTCGACGCCCCCCTCCCCCATCCCCATTGTGATTTCCCTGGCCTCAGTCTTTGGGGCCAGTGAACAGCTTCTCAATAAATCTGCCTTTAATATAATCTAACCTAATTTAATATAATCTATCAGGGTCTTGGCCATTCCTATACTATGTGGCCATAGTATGGATGCCCAGGGTGGTGGTCCAAAGTGACAGAGTGCTGCCCTAAGGTATGTCTTGTTTGTCTCCTGCTGATTCTCTGGGTTCTTCAGAGATGACTGCCGCAAACCCTGAGGTTCTGCTTCAGTGGAGAAACCATTTGGCAGGTGAAATTGCCTGGATGCTCCTACAATAGAACACTCCCTGGACCTTTACATCCGCCACCTGAGGCCACCAAGCCCTTGTCACCCGGTCACCACCTTCCCATTTGTTCAGTTGCCTGAGGCAGGATCCAGAGGAGGGTGTGGTGTAAGCTGGAGCTCGAGGAAGTTCCCTAGGGAAGGAAACGTCCCATTAAGGCAGAGATTGAAAGAAAAGGAAGCCATCTGAGTTTATGGTAGAAAAGGGTGGTGCTGGTAAAAGCCCAAGAGAGGCTGGTGTGCCGTCCACCTTTGATCCTAGCACTTCTATCACTTAGGTGAGTCCAAGACTAGCCAGGTTTAAGAGGTGAGATCCTGTCTAAAAACAAAAGAGTCCTAGTAACCAGAAGGAACCCAGGAAGGCTGAGACAGGAGGATCACAGAGTTTGCAACCAGCCTGAGCTACCGGTAGGAAGAGAGGAACGAAACCCAAGAGATACAAGTATAGAACAGGATCTCCCTCCAGGGTTTAGGAAGCTTTGCAGTGCACAAGGCAGGAGAGCATAAACCACAAACATAATCCAATCCCGGGAAGAACGACTCTACAGGTTGGCTTCAAACTCACAGAGAGCCACGCCCGGACCACTGTATATGTTTGCTCTCTGCTTTAATCTCCATATTACTTAAAGTGTAGTAGTAGTTGTATGGTAGTTGCTTAAGGACAATGCTGGGCCAGAATGATGGATTTTTTTTTTTCCATTTTCTTTTTTCTTTTTTCTAATAAAAGCTCTTGCTTTGCCAGCCTGATTACCTGAGTTACAATCCAGGAATCCATAGCAGACTGGATTTTGTGGCATTCCTCTGTAATCTCAGCACTCCTACAGGGCGATGGGAACCAGGAGGCCTGAGAAGCTAGAAGACCTGCAGACCTGGGGTAGGCAGAGCAGAGGAAGCAGGAGACCCTACCGCAACAAGGCGAAAGTTGAGAATGGATTCCTGAAAGTTGTCCTTTGACCTCCGCACTCTTGGCAAGGCAGGTATGCATGCAGGCACACACATAAATAAATACCTGATGGCCGGGCCTTTATGTGGTGGCATATGCCTTTAATCCCAGCACTTGGGAGGCAGGCAGATTTCTGAGTTCGAGGCCAGCCTGATCTATAAAGTAAGTTCCAGGACAGCCAGGTCTATACAGAGAAACCCTGTCTCAAAACAACAAACAAACAAAAAACAAGCAAATAAATAAATAAATACACAATAATTTGTTTAATGCTTATTTTTGTCTTGTTTGAAACTCATCTCATGTAGCCATTTGAACACCTGTGTAAGAGTCTCCCTGCCTCTACAGGGTGCTGAGGTTACCGTGTACCGTGCACCACCACCACACCATGTAGAAGCAGTGCCATTTCCTATCCGTACCTGGAAGACATCCTCAGGGCCTCTCCAGGCCTCAGTGCTCTAGCTAGAAAGTGTGAACAAAATCTACATATTCTCAAATCTGGATGCAAATTACACTCACAAGGAACAGTATCCAAAAACACTGGGGATCAAACCCAGAGCTTCGTGTGTGCTAAACAAGCACTCCACTGTAACTAAATAAATCTTTTTAAAAGTTTAATTTTATGTGTAAGCATTTTATCTGCTCGATGTCTGGTGCTTCTGTAGACCAGAAGAGGGCATCAGATCCGGTGGTCTGGAATTACAGAGGGGCTGCTGCCATATGGGCTGGGAATTGAACCCAGATCCTGAGGGAAAGCAGCCAGCCCCTTTACCCACTAAGGCATCTCTCCAGCCCTATGTACTATGATGAAATAAATCTTAAACGGAGAAGTATCAAAACTAAGGCTGGGCCCTGGAGCAATCATGTGAAGTTGACCCTCTCAGACCATTTCTCAAAAGTCCTCAGCTAAACATCATGGCTCCACCAATTATGTCTGCCATGGCCATCGTTCCTGTAGACAATGTCTTACCATAGGCTAACTTTCATGTCCCAAGGAGAGTTCTGGATTCCAGAAGGCCTTTAAGAACTCAGGCTCCAACAGATGAAAGATGACAGTATTCGTGTGAGAAGAACAAATGACCCAGATGGTCAGAACCCAAGTCCAGAAATATAAAAAGCTAGAGAGAGAGATTGGGGGAGTGGGGTGGCCGCTGCTTATAACATGACATGGAGAACAGTCTCCTCCAGTAAGGAGCACCTAATTCAGTAAGTGCATGATCTGGGCCGACAGCAAAAGCTGCCACATTGGGTTCTAGAAGGACTGTCAGGCCACTCTGTGATTTCTCCTATTTATGTTTTGCTTGATTTTTTTTGTTTGTTTTTTGTTTTGTTTTTTTATCTCTTCCATTTAGAAACAGCAAAATATCCTGCTTCCAAGCAGAAGCCAAGGAGACAGGGGGGGGGGGGGGGGCGGGGGACTCAGTGCTTTCGAAGGCCAGTTCTCCCACCCTCTCTGAGCCCTTCTTCCTGCTTCCTGAAAACGAAGCTGACTAACCGTAGGGATTAAATGCACTAATAAAGCCAAGTCCTCAGCTGTGTACCTGGCACGCACAGGACTCGGTAATTGTCAGCTTCAGAACGGCAAGTACAAGACCCCAGGCAGTTTCTTCACCTCAGCCTTAGCTGAGAAAGGAAGGGGACTGAGCTAACCAGCTCATCAGGGCTCTCACACACTGACTTGGTCATCCAGGAGCCTGTGCTCCCTCAAATCCAATAGTGATGGGGCAATTAGTTATTCAAAACTTATCACCTTTGGCCTGGGAGTGTAGTTCATTGTCGGAGCACTTGCCAGACTCCAGGAGGCTTGCTAATACCACACACACACACACACACACACACACACACACACACACACACACAGAGGAAGAAGGAGAGGGAGAGAGAGGGTTTGTTGTGCACACCTTTAATCCAGCACCCAGACAGAGGCAGATGGATTTCTGAGTTTGAGGCTAGCCTGGTCTATGCAGTGAGTTTCAGGACAGCCAGGGCTACAAAGTGTATCCCTACTATAAAGTGGCGTATATGCTGAGTGCTAGCTGTTACAGACAGGCATAGACAGATAAAATCCCTTCCCTGCTCCCACAGAGGCCTGACCAGCTTTGAATCCTCCCTCCCCAAATCCTTCAGATAGTAATTGCTTTGCTTTCTCTTCTTCCCTTCCTTCCTTCCTTCCTTCCTTCCTTCCTTCCTCCCTCCCTCCCTCCCTTCCTTTCTTCCTTCTTCCCTTCCTTCTTTCCTTCTGTCTCCTCCTCTTCCTCCTCCCTTTCTTTCTTAAAAGCAAACAAGCAAACAAAAAACCTGCTACCCCCTTTCCAATTTAGTTTGAAGAAAGTTTCTGAGCATGGAAGGTTTAAACTGATGGGCCATTAGCAGCATAACATAGCAAAAGTAATTTTCCAGGTCACCTGCCAACTCCGGAGCACCACCAACCACCATTTAAAACTCTGCTCTAGCCAGGCAGTGGTGGCGCACGCCTTTAATTCCAGCACTTGGGAGGCAGAGGGAGGTAGATTTCTGAGTTCGAGGCCAGCTTGGTCTACAGAGTGAGTTCCAGGACAGCCAGGGATACACAGAGAAACCCTGTCTCAAAAAAAACAAAACAAACAAACAAAAAACCCAAACAAACAAACAAACAAACAAACAACTCTGCTCTGGGGGAAGGACTAGAAGGGTTTCCTCCTGGCTGGTGGGGAGCTGGAGAGAATGCCCAGTTTTATCGCCAGCAAAACCAGTAAACACCATCAGGCCTCAGCCCAGCTTGTGTACTGACATTTTAAATAGTTTTTGTGTGAAATGCAGACAGTTCCTGTTGGCCAAGATCATAGCTGAAAGGTTCTCTTGGGCTTCAGATTGAGGGAACCTGGATCCTTGGCTCAGGCTTCAGTGGGAGATCTGCTGAAATATAACTCTTTTTTTTTTTATTTTCGAGACAGGGTTTCTCTGTATAGCTCTGGCTGTCCTGGAACTCACTCTGTAGACCAGGCTGGCCTCGAACTCAGAAATCCACCTGCCTCTGCCTCCCAAGTGCTGAGATTAAAGGCGTGCGCCACCACTGCCCGGCTGAAATATAACTCTTAAATATTGTCTAAAGCCACTGAGCATGCACACATACATTCAGGGGGGCAGGGAGACAGAGGGGCTCCCACATCTCATCCTAACTGGGCACAGCCTCAAAATCCCCAAAAAGCCTTTGCTTTTATTTGGACTTTCTTCCTTTCTTTCAGTTTTGTTTTTTAAACAGAGTCTTACTCTGAAGCTCTGACACTGCCAGGTGTAGGGAGGAGGCTGCTAACTTAACGATAATCCTCTTGCCTCTGCTTCTCCAGTGTTGAGATTTAGACATGCAGCAGCAGGGCCAGCATATTTCTGGTTTGCTTATTTGATTTATTTGCTACTATCCCCAGACTGGTCTTGGGATAAGAGTAATCTTCCTGCCTCTGCCTCTTAAATACTGAGATTTCAGGCACGAGCTAGCCCAAGTCCAGTAAATTTCCTTTAACCTCCTGACTTGGCATCTCCCAGGGCCCCTGACAAACTACACTAAGCTGCTCAAAGAACACAGATGGCTCAGCTTATGATGGTGCAACTGTTACTTCAAGCTGCAAGATGGTCTAAAGCAATCTAATATTTCTACCAAAGTAGACAACATATTCCCTCTTTTCTAATTTAAATCTTTCCTGGGCTATCAATATGCAGACAGAGCCTCTCATGACACTCAGAAGTTACCAGCAAGCAAGAGATGGTGCTGTTGTGATGTTCAATGAGGTATATTACATGAGCTTTCAATGTCCAGTGGGTTTATGAGGATGGAAACCCCACCATAAACTGGGAGTCTACATATTTTTCAGTTTTTCCACGTAACAGTGATTTCCAGAATTAAAAAAAAAAAGTAAAATGTTTTTCAAAGTAATAAAAAAATTAAAACTGTAGTTTCTGGGGTTTAGTTTTTTTTTCAAGACAGGATTTCTCTGTGTAGCCCTGGCTGTGCTGGAATTCCCTCTATAGACCAGGATGGCCTTGAACTAGGAATTCTGCCTACCTCTCTCCCTAGTACTGGGATCAAATGAGTGGGCCACCACCTCCAGGCAAGAGAAATTTAAAACATAAATTAGCCAGGTGGTGGTGGCTCACTCCTTTAATCCCAGCACTTGAAAAGCTGAGGCAGGTGGATCTCTGTAGTCCAAGCTATCCTGGTCTACATAGTGAGTTCCAAGACAGCCAAAACTACACACAGAACCTGTCTTGTCTCAAAAAAACAACAAAATTTTTTTTTCTAAGAGAAAAGAATGAAAAGACTCATGAATACAATAGTAAGGAGGAAAAAAATTCTAGTTTAGAACACCAATCTATTTTTTTGTTTGTTTGGGTTTTTTTCGAGACAGGGTTTCTCTGTATAGCTTTGGCTGTCCTGGAACTCACTCTGTAGACCAGGCTGGCCTCGAACTCAGAAATCCGCCTGCCTCTGCCTCCCGAGTGCTAGGATTAAAGGCGTGTACCACCACCACCCGCTAGAACACCAACCTATTATTTTTATAAGAAGTAATTCTGACTTGCTCAACAGAACTTGCCTTGTATTTCAAGGCCCTGGTCTGATCCTCGGGACCCTAAGTAAGGGGAAAAGACACCCCAATGAAGTCTCAGCAGACCCCTTACCATGCCAGCTGCTGCTGGGTCCTGCCTGCCTGGCTCTTGCTGTCAGTCACGTGGCATCCAATCATTTTCCTAATTTCCTTGCAGGTTTCCTTGGGCTAAGTCTTCAAGTAGGTTCCTACAAAGAGAAATGCAGGTGGTGAATTTCTCGGGCCTTCATATCTGAAAATGACTTTCTTTTTATTCCTTAATCATCATCTTCATCCTCTTCATCCTCTTCATCCTCTTCATCCTTCTCCTCCTCCTCCTCCTTTTTTTTTTTTTT
>JADRCD010223642.1:25159-35402 GCA_019843815.1 Montemys delectorum
CCACTACTTCTCATAAAAATTACATTGGTGCTGTCTAGGTTCCCTTTCGGACAAATCAGCTCACTTACCACTCTCATTCTGCTATGGCAAGGTGCTTCAGTATCTCAATACAATGGAGCTAGTTAGCTAGCTAGCTAGTTAGTGTACCATATGCCAAATAACCCTGCTTAACCAGTCCACCACTCCAGAACTAGTTTGTCTACATTTGTTTATTTACTTACTTTTGGTTTGTTTTATGAGGTGGGGTCTTCTTGCCTCTGACTCCTTAGTGCTAGGATTATAGGCATATACCACCATGCTAAGCCCAGATCTGGTTTAAATCTTTCCTCCTCTAGACTACCTTCATTAGCAACATCAGGACTTGCTGAGCTTCCTAGCTTTAAAATCTAGGTAGTACTTACTGCAGCCATTTTAACCATGATGGGTGCTATATTCAAGTCTCCAAGCTGACTTAGTTTGATGTGATCTTCCCCAAACTACCCTTGGTATTTCTCGATTTGAAGCGACCCAAGAGGTCCTCTTATTCTATGCATTTGTTTATTTATGAGATAAGGTCTTGACAGGTGGACCCTGAGAGTCTGGAGCTCATATTTGGCCCTAGCTATCCTTAAACATATGATCCTTCTTCCTAGGCCTCAAGTTAAGTTCTTGGATTACACTTATGTGCTACCACAAGGCCTGACCTTTATTTACTGATTGAGTGACACTTACTGCCTAGCCCAGGTTAGCCTTGAGCTAGTGGCCATTCTCTTGCCTCAGTTTTCTAAGTACTGGAATTAGAGGCACGAGTTAAAATGTCCTATTCTAGCCATGTTAAAATTCAAACATGACAGAGTAATGAGAGCTGCCCCAAAGAAGAGACAGTTGGGAGAGACGCTCCAGTCCCTAGTCTCTGATTTGAACTCTGGCTTTGACTCTGTTTTACTCTCTCAGTTACTGAGTTAGTTTTATGAATAGAAACTTCCCTGCCCCTGTATCCACTCATGGCTTCTGTAGGCAAGAGCTGGAGACGAGCTCTGCCATTCTGGACCATCTCAGGTCTCTCTCTGTTGAGCTCCTTCCTCAGGACTTCTGGATTCAATACCCTGAGGTCTGACATGTTGTTCTGTGAGCCTTTCTTTCTTTCTTTTCTGTTTTGTTGTTGTTGTTGTTGTTTGTTTGTTTGTTTGTTTTCGAGACAGGGTTTCTCTATGTAGCCCTGGCTGACCTAGAACTCACTTTGTAGACCAGGCTGGCCTCGAACTCAGAAATCCGCCTGCCTCTGCCTCCCAAGTGCTGGGATTAAAGGCATGCGCCACCACCGCCCAACCTTATATCTATGGTTTTAGAAGCACACACATACACATGTATGCACTCAAGCACATACATATACACACAAATATTTCCACCCCTCTACATGTACCAATCAATGCCTTATTTAAATTTCCTAAATAATTATTCTCTCTCCCTCTCTCTCCCACTCTGTCTCTCTCTCTCTGTGTGTGTGTGTGTGTGTGTGTGTGTGTGTGCATATACACGCATGTGGTATAATCCACGCTGGTTTTGAACTTCCGATGCTCCTAGGATTACAAATGTGTACCATCATACCCCTTCCCTACACAACTGTCCTTGAGTACTTTTCAATGCTCACCTCACAGGTCCTCTACCCACTGCTTAATGGCCACAGATTTCATCCACCCCCTCCACATTTGGATCTATTAGTAGGTTGCTAATACTAGAACATTCTAATCAACATCCTTGTATACACAGCTCCGTGGAATCTTTAAGTCTTCATTGTTCCTGAATGCTACATTAGAAGAGACAGAAAGAGGATCTTCAGTTCTATTTCAGGTTCTGCCACCTGGATAGAGAGTTCCGTAATGTATCCACCGGCTTAGTCACTGCTTAGTATCGGGCCCACCTCCCTCCTCACCTCAGAATAGAAGAGAAGGATCCCCGGTCTGCCTCTTCCTGAACCTGTTCTGTATGTGTCCCAGAAGCAGGCGTCTCCCTTTCTCTGGAAGCACAGAGGAAATCCTGGACATGTGAGAAGAATGCTCTAGAAACCAGCTGTGTTCTCAGGTGACCCTGAGAAGGCCCAGAGAAGGAAGGAAACGCGTTTTTGGTTCATGAGACACAATCCCAGCTGTTTTGTTTTCAATGGAGCTAGAGGGATAAAAATGTGACAGTGGGACAGGCGCTGTGACGAGCTTCAGACAGGGGCTGATGTGAAGGCTCATCAGTGATGTGACACCATTGTCCCAGCCCACATCTGTCCACTACAACGTGTCCTTTCTCGGGCCAAGAACAGGATGGACTACAGGAAGCAGGACTGTGATACTCTGCGCAGGCCAATTCACCATGCCCACCACAACCCCGCCTGGCAGTTCTGACCATACCCAGAGAAGCTGCATATGAGCCTGGGGCGCTGGGTCTTGGGAGTTCACTGCCCCACCCTGGGACCTTCAGCGAGTCATCAAACTGTCCTGTCTATAGAAAGCCACGGCAGCAGTGTTTTCGAGCAGGATGTACACTAAGTGCCCAGCACAGGACATGGCATTGCATAAGCAGTCAATAAATCCTTGATATTTGCTTCGGTGCTGCTTCCTTCTGGCCTCTCACACTGCACCAACTCAGAGGAGGGTCTCAGCAAGACACTCATCATTAGTTTACTCATTCAGTGTTAGTCCTGGGGCTTGAACCATGGCTTTGTGTATGGTAACCCGCATGCTGCTCTGCCAGGCGCTCTGTCCCTAGCTCTTCTCTTTCTTTCATTTTGAAAGGTCTTGCTAAGTTGCCTAAGCTGGACTTCAACTCCTGCTTTCAAGCAATCGTCTCTCCTCAGCTTCCTGTGGTTGCTATAACTTCAGGGTCCTGCTACCAAGTTTGGCTTAGCCTTTGCTTTATTTGTTTGAGACAGGGTCTCACTGTCTCGCTTGCTAGACTGGAAAACTATGTAGACCAGGCTGGTCTTGAACCCACAGAGATCCTCCTCCTTCTGCCTCCCAAGGGCTGGGATTAAAGGTATGTACTCTAATACCCAGAAGCCTGAAGGTTTTGGGTGGGGGGCGGGGGGGGGTAGGAGTACATATATGTGAGAAACAGTCATACACAGACAAAATGGACCTTGAACTTGATATATAATTGAGGATGGCCTTGAACTTTCTGCCTCTACTTACCAAGTGCTAGGATTACAGGTGCCACCACACCTCGTTTATACAATGCTGGAGATCAAACCTAGGTATCTGTCTCCTTTGGCTGTCCTAGATTTTTGCTAGTATCTCCTCTCCCATTTGTCCTTAGGGCTTTAATATCATCTTCAAAAAAGTTGTCTCAGGGGTTAAGAGTACTGCTCTTCCAGCCGTCCCAGGTTCAATTTTCAGCACCTTCATGGCAGCACACAACCGTCTGTAACTCTAGTTCCAGGGCATCTGACACTCTCTTCTGGCCTCTTTGGGCACCAGGCACACACACATGCATGACACATACAGAGACATTTGTGTAAAGACTCATACACACAACATAAAATAAGAATAAATTTTTAACAATCCTCATATTCGTAAGTAGAAGTCCTAGTCATTTGTAACTCAGACAATGACCATATTTATGGGGACTTTCAAGACGTAACTGTGTTAAAAATGAGGATACCAGGGTGGGGCCCTCAACCAATATGATTAATGTTGTAATCCTTTACAACAAGGATTAATCGGGACGCAGGGAAGGCCATGTGAAGATATAAGAGAAGATAGCCATCTAAAACTCAAAAGAAGAGTCTCAGAAGAAAGCAATCTGACCTTGGATTTGTATTCTCGAGAAATGTGAGTTGGTAAGTTTCTGGGTTTGGAGCTTCTCAGTCTGTAATGTTTTGTTATGGCAATCCTGGCAAACTCACTCATCCCTAGAACACAGCCAGTGCTCCCAAGAGTCACCCACATCCACCAACCCCCAAAGCTATAGCTACATTCCTCTCTCCAACTCCTGCCTCAGGTCAATGAGTCCCCACAGAGACCTGGGCACACCATTCACACTCCAGTTCCAGATGAACTGAGGGTCAGGCAATGTCTCCCTCTATCCCCCAACACCCAATTGCTTTGCTAATTCTTTTTTGTTTTTTTGTTTTGTTTTTGTTTTCTCAAGACAAGGTTTCTCTGTGTATCCCTGGCTGCCCTGTAACTCATTCTGTAGACCAGGATGGCCTCCAACTTAGAAATCCGCCTGCCTTTGCCTCCCAAGTGCTGGGATTGAAGGCGTGTGCCACAATCACCTAGCTGCTTTGCTAATTCTTTTTTTTTTTTTTTAAGATTTATTTATTTATTATATGCAAGTATACTGTAGCTATCTTCAGACACCCCAGAAGAGAGCATCAGATCTCATTATGGATGGTTGTGAGCCATCATGCGGTTGCTGGGATTTGAACTCAGGACCTTTAGAAAAGCAGTCGGCACTCTTAACCACTGAGCCACCTCTCCATCCCCCTTTGCTAATTCTTAAACCCGAAGAGGTCCAGAACCACAGAGCCATAGAAAGTCGGGCAGTCCCCTTGATTTGCACACACGGAGCCGTTACCAAAAAGCAAACCAAGGAAAATCGCAGCCTCCTCCTGAATCCTTGCCCATTAGCAGTACTACCTGTGTGGCCACTCTCAAGACTGTGGCCATGTCTGTGCTTGCTCTGAGACAGGATCTTTCTATGCAGCCTAGGCTGGCCTCAAACTTGTAAGCCTTCTGCCTCAGTTTACCAAGTGCTATAGATTATACATCAGCACACCGATATGACCCCATCTTTTCTTCGGCCCTCCTCCTCCCTCAGAGCCAATGAAGGGATGTCAGCGCCTTCTAAAATCAACCTTTCTGTTGCCCAGTGATTTACTTGTATTTTGGTTTTTTTCTTTTCCCCCCACTTTAACAGATATTGACAAATACTTGGACTGATTTAACTAACTAACTAACTTTCTTTCTTGCTTGCTTGCTTTCTTTGAGATAGGTTCTCACTGTTTTATCTCTGGCTATCCTGGAGCTCATTATGTAGATCAGGCTGGCCTCAAACTCACAGAAATCCACCTGCCTCTGTCTCCTGAGTGCTGGGACTTAAGCCTTGAATATGCCTAACTAGGGCTGTGCAGCTGTAGCTCCATGGGATCACTTGCCTACCATATATGAAGCCTTGGGTTCAATCCCAGGGACCACAAAAACCTGGCATGGTAGTACATGCCTGCAATCCTACCACTGGGGAAATAGAGACATGAGCAGAAGAAATTCAAGGCCATCCTCAATTACATATATGGAGTTCAAGGCCAGCCTCGGTCACATGAGATCCTGTGTAATAAAAAGAAGTAGTAAAATAAGATAAAACCCCTAACTATAAGCCTGCCTTAAGACTAACCCTGGGTCATAGCTGCTGTTATAACCCACATAGGTCAAAAATCCTCAAGCGAAATTAAATGTTTTTTTTAGTTCTGTGTTTGCGAAAGTTTAACTATGTATTCTAGACTGGCCTTAGACTCAGGATCTGCCTTGCCTGCCTCAGCCTTCAGAATGTGAGGTTTACAGTTGTAGACAACACCCTACCAGGAACAGAAATTTTACTGAGGTCCTCCAAGGGGAAAACTTCACTAACTTGTAAAAGTTAATATACACCTCTGGAGGGCTACAGTTCCAATCCAAGCATCAGAGAATATCCATGAAGTTCCCAGAAACAAGCTACACATTAAAAACCATTGAGCTGGGCTTGGTGGTACAGGTTTGTAATCTCAGCTATACAGGAGTAGGCAGAAGCAGGAAGACGGAATGCTCAAGCCCTGCTGCCTAGGCTCCAAAACAAGTTCAAGGCCAGCTGGGCAATGTACTGAGACTGTCTCAAGACTGAAAAGTAAAGAGGACTTGGAGCTGGAGGAATGGCTCAGACGCTAAGAGCACTTGTTGCTTTTCCAGAGGATAGGAGTTCAGCTTGCAGCACCCAGGTCAAGCAGCTCACTACCTTCTGTGACTTCAGCTCCAGGGACCCAATCTCAACAGGCACCTCCACTCACAGGATTTATAATAATACAAGCAAACTGAAGTATACTACTGTGAACTGAAACGCCAAGGTTTAGCAGACTTTCAGGAGGCTAGTCCAGCATTATACGAGTGTAATAAAGAGGCTGAACTTCCCTCTCACTATGTCCACTCTGTGATCTCTCCCAGGGGAAGCTACTATCTGCAGAGAGGTGGGCAGACAATACAGACAGGACAGTGGCTGGAGGGGCACAGTGTTTGCCTAGAGAGCAACTGGAAGCAGAAGTGCTTGCCTATAATTCCAGAGGTGAGGAAGGCAGGAAGATCAGATAATCAAGGTCATCTTTGGCCACACAGTGGGTTTGGGGCTAGCCTGGGTTACATGAGACCCTATCTAGAAGCAGAAGAAAGGAAGGATGGAAGGAGCAGAGAAGAGGATGGGAGGAAAGAGAGGAGGTGAACACAGCCAGCCTGAACTAGGAAACCAGCTCCATCATCACCCCAGGAACCCAAATAATGGGGGGAACGGCATCCCCAAGTTACCAGACCCCCTCTTGGCCCCTTCCAATCTACGCCTTACACTGGTCCAGGTAACTTTTATTTTCCAAGATAGGGTTTCACCATGTAACCTTGGCTGTTCTAGAATTCACTATGTAGACCGACCTGGTCTTGAACTCACAGGGAGCAAAGGTGTGCGTCAACACAATGGTTCTACCTAGGGATAGTATGTCTCTTAGCTGCACCGCCACTTCCTCCTCCCCCTCTCCCCCTCCATAAGAGTGAAAACCTTTAGGCTCTTCAAGGACATCAGGAGTTATAATCATCAGGGTATTTAGGATGCTTTATGCACACCTCCTCCACCCCCACCCCCAACTCCCCACAAACTTTCCACAGGTCTTAAAAGGAAATACAAGCTACCACAGCCTTCAGGACCTGTGTGACCAGGCCTCTGCCTGATCTTTGCTTTCTCTCAGAAAGTTAGCCTCCAAAGGCAGCGGAGTCCCTTGCCATTTCTTGCACAGGCTAAAGTCACCCTCCCTCTGCCCCAAGTGGTCCTCCTTCAGGAGCACCCATTGCTATCACTTGGGTATCGGCTGAATCATCGCCCCCACCCCCTACCCCTTCAACAGCATGTGTTATTCGGAACAAATCTTGTTTGTGGCCAACGACTATGGCATTCCCCCCCTCCCCCCCGGTCTGGAGTGTGCATAGCATCCAAACAAAGCTAAGGCTGTCCCATTCTTGACCTTCGCTCCTCCACCTCCCAACTGCTAGGCATTTGTTGCCACACTGAGTCTTCTCATATTTGTTCTTTGTATGGAACCTCAATCAGAATTCTCAGTCCCAGAATGGAGTCCATAGGCATCAAAGCACTGCTCTAACACTTGCGTGAGTAGCAGAACCTGCTAGGTAAGAGTTGTTACACCCAGGTGTGGTATTATTGGCTAACTCGTCAATATGGCCTAGGGTATGGAGGGCAGTCAAGTCCCCACCCTACCTTAGCTAGCTCCCAGAAGTCAGCTTTCCCCTTTTTAGTTTCCACACTGAGACTTCAATCTAGCCTCACACATGCTAAGCTAGCCCTGTGTGGCAGAGCCACTCCACCAGGTCTCAGCTTTTGAGGCAGGGTCTCATGATAGGTTGCACAGTATCTCAAGATAGGTTGCACAGGCTAGGCCTCCCCATTTTGCCTGCCAGCCTGGATTTAGGTTCCTAATCCCGATGCACACCACTCCCTGTCAGGGACCTCCTCATACTCCCTCCACATTCCTGGTTTACTTGCTGTTTTGTTTATCTTTTTTTGTTTGTTTGGTTGGTTTTTCGAGACAGGGTTTCTCTGTGTAGCCCTGGCTGTCCTGGAACTCACTCTATAGGCTGGCCTCGAACTCAGAAATCCTCCTGCCTCCGCCTCCCAAGTGCCAGGATTAAAGGTGTGTGCCGCTGCTGCCCAGTTTATCTTTTTATTAGGTAGGCCTATACCAGCAAGTTGTCCTCTCCTCCCCACAGGACCCCAGGGAAAAGAGAGAGGGGGTAGGGGGAAGGCAGGGGAAGGGAGAGAACAAGCGAGAGAGCGAGAGAGAGAGAGAGAGAAAGAGAGAGAGAGAGAGAGAGAGACAGAGAGACAGAGAGACAGAGAGACAGAGAGACAGAGAGAGAGAGAGTGTCTTGGTTCTTATTGTTGTTTGAGATGCAGTCTCAAGTAGCCCAGGCTGGCTCAAACTTGGTATATAGACAAGCCTGGCTTTGAACACCTGGTCCTCCTACTTCCACCTCCCAATTGCTAGGACGCCAGACTGAATCTTCTCATATCCTTTCTTTGCAATGGACCTCAATAAAGCGTCAGACAGTTTGACAACACTGAAGGTGGTGTGCTATTGCTCTGGAGAGCTGACACTGCCTTCAACATACATAAACACATACATAGACATGTTCAAGGTAGATTTTTGGGGGATGCTAAGGATCAAATCCAGGGCTCTACATGTGACTGACAAGAGCTTTGCCACTGAGCTATTTCCTGGTCCAGATGCAGTGTGTTTTTAAAGACTTATTTATGTCTATGAGTGATTTGCCTGCATGCATGCATGACTGGTACCCACAAGGTCAGAAGGTAGCACTGGATCTCCTGAACTGGAGTTGTAGATGGTTGTGAGTCACCATATGGGTGGTGGGAATTGAACCTAGATCTTCTGGAAGAATAACAAATGCTCTTAACCACTGATCCATCTCTCCAGCCTTTCTCTTCTCCTCTTTCTTTTTTTAACCAATGGCTGGATCCCTGGAGGGTTGATGGGGTTTTGCTCATTTTTGGTCTGAAAACAGGAAATAATGTTACCCAGGCTGGCCTCGAACTGGCTGTGTAGCTACACATACCACCATATCTGTTTTTCTGTGATTCTGGATCAAACCCAGGGTTTTCTGCACACTGGCCAAGCACTGTACTCACTGAGCCACATCCCCAGCCAGGGGAAAGCTGTTTCTTAGTTGGAACTGGTTATGCAGCTTGCTCATTTAGTGAACATTCCCGGGGCTGTACACTTCTAAGCGTGCCCTGTTCTGAATGTGCTTATGTTAAATCACACGAAATTGGCATTTTTATACATGAAAAGTGGGTGGATACTGGCAGTCACATATGGTCCAACTTACACTTTATACTTCAATAAAAAGATTACTTACGAAAAGAAAAAAATCCTGCCCAGTTGAGCTGCTTTCAATAAGGTTCTGTAAAAAGACTGATTTTGAGTAAATCAGGTTTGGTCTCCCTGGGGCTCCTTGGCTGGTGGCCAACAGGCTAAGGGGGTCAGTATAAAACCTTCCCAGGAGCCCAAGGTTTCTGACTTTACTAGAGCCCCCCACAACAAGGCCCAAGTCCACTGTATAACCTGCATCTCAAATCAAGGTATCCAGGGGTCCAGAACATATAATGTGACTCCTTGGGGTCATCAGACTTAACAAACTCCTTATTTGGCATTGTGAGGCTTCTGGTCTCCAGAATAATATCCCTAGGCCTTGAGAAAAGATCATCTCCTTCCACTAAATCTGTGACTTCCTTTTTTCCTCCAGGGTTTAATCCCTTCTGGCAGTCATCACCAGGATGCCCACACAGCTCTTCTCACTAGACTAAGCCAGGTGAAAGCAGGGTGTTTCTCTATGGCACTGGCTGCAGCTCTTGGGACCTGTCATGATGGCTGGCTCACTGATGTGGCATGAATGAGAGCCAGGTAGAAAGAGGGTGCAAAGTACTGCTGACCAGACAAATGGAACCCAGTCCCGTTTCTCCCATGAAAGACAAAGTCTAGACTAGGCCTGCAGAGAGTTGCTGAATCCTGGGTTCAGACAGACAGTTCAGTCCTTTACTGAAACCTGGGCTTCACCTAAGAATCCCATTCCATTACAAGAGGAGCCTGTTAGGAAGGGAGATACTGACACTAGCCTGTGGGGTGGGGATCATGAAGCACACACACCACGTGCTGTACAATGAGGTCACTGTGAACAATTCACTTAAGGCCTCAAAACAATCCTGGGAGGCAGAAGTAGTTTACAACTTTAATCCCAGCAGAAGCATACCCCAGGCTAGCTCAGTTAGCTTTCTGTCCCCACCCTACAGTTACCTGGCAACAGCCAGGTGTGCCCAACTCACTATAAAAGGGGTTGCTTGCCCCCTCTTCTCTCTCTTGCTCTTTCTTTTCTGCTCTCCCCTCCCCATTCTCCCATCCCCTCTCTCTCCATGTGCTCATGGCTGGCCTCCACTACTCCTCTTTCTCTGCCTTTCT
>JADRCD010223643.1:0-52351 GCA_019843815.1 Montemys delectorum
TGTGTGTGTGTGTGTGTGTGTGTGTGTGTATTTATTGAGACTAGGTCTCCATATTGTTTAAGTTAGTTTCCAACTTGTGGACTCAAGTGAGTTTTCTTCTGTGCAGGGATTACTTGTGGGCATCACTGTACCCAGTTTTTCTAAGTAAATATATATTTTTCTTTTTATGTAAATGGTATTATATATCGTTTATTATTTTGCCTTTCTGACAAAAGCTGGGTTTATTGAAAGAATTCTTTGCTCATTGGGGAAGCAAAAGTTTCTGCTGTTTTGAGTTTGCTTTCTGTCCATGTTGATGAAGTTACAGGTCCTTACCATTCAAATTTCTCTCACTGTTCTTGTCTCTGAATTTTTCTTTCATAGAGGTAGTCTTTATTGGCTTTTATTATTTATATGAGTTCCTTATATTTTCAGGTCTGTTGGAGAAATTTTTGAAAATTCTTACTACACTTGTGATTTTTAAATGTAACTTAAGGGGCCTGGAGAGATGGCTCAGTGATTAAGAGCAGTGGCTGCTCTTCCAAAAGACCAGGGTTCAGTTCCTAGCACTCACATGGCAAGCTCACACCTGTAACTCCAGTTCCAGTGGATCTGACAGTCTTTCATACACATACATGCAGGAAGAACCTATGAAATAAAATTAAATAAACCATAAAGAAAAAATTACATAGCTTAAGGCAGTGAGCCTAGGGCAATGTGCTAGTTAAGCCCTTGACCACTAAGCTGTATTCTAGCCTGGTACACTAATTTTATATTCCTTATGCAGTTTACTGGCATTATTTTGTGAACTTTCATGTTGAAGGGGTGTTTGTACTTATTGAAATTACAAATGTTTTTTCCTAAAAGTATTTTTAGATTTCTAGAGATAAAAGTGTCCAGAAAAGACAGATTGGGAAGATGTTTTAATCCTTGTTAAAAATCTTTCTGGACTTTGAATCAAAAGAATGAGTTGGGAAATCTCCCATAACATTTCTTTTTTTCCAAGACAGAGTTTCTCTTTATAGCCTGGCTATACTATAACTTGCCTTGTTAGAGCAGGGTAGCTTTGAACTCAGAGATCTACCTGCCTCTGCCTCCTGAGTGATAGGATTAAAGGGGTGTGCCACCATTCCTGGCCCCATAATATTTCTTACCAGATCAGAATTTTGTAATTGGCTAAATGAATCATTGGGAAAATTTAAAAGATTGTTCAACAAATACGCTTGAAAACTGTTGGTTAATAGTAGTGAACCAGTAACTGGAAATGATTGAATGCTGACTTTAATTTTTAAAATATGGTTTAAATTAATGTCTCATCATCTCTTAGGAAATAGTAGAGAAGACCTCCAAGCCCCTGCTATTTAAGGTAGCCATTATTGGTTACTATTTAAGTAGCTTCCATGTGCTGCCTTTATAAACAGTACTGCATTTAGCAATCTATTTACTTATATTATCTCTTATGGGTATATATAATAGCAATATTGTGTTAAAAATGGATGAGCATTTAAAAGTTACATGTGCATTTAAATGTATGTTGAATTTGCCTTTTAAAAAGATTAAACGTTTGTATCTTTTTTCTTTTCCTTTCTTTTCTTCTCTCTCTCTCTCTCTCTCTCTCTCTCTCTCTCTCTCTCTCTCTCTTTCTTTTGTTTTTTTGTTTTTTTTCCAGACAGGGTTTCTCTGTGTAGCTCTGGCTGTCCTGCAACTCACTCTGTAGACCAGGCTGTTCCCGAACTGAACTTAGAAATCCGCCTGTCTCTGCCTCCCAAGTGCTGGGATTAAAGGCGTGTGCCACCACTGCCTGGCCCTTGTTTGTATCTTAGCAACAAGATATGAAAATCCATGTTTCTTTATTTTTATACATGATACAGTTGGCTTTTATACATATGTTGCATGGGATCCTGGTTTACAAAATACTGTTAGTATTGATCTTTCTTTTTAAAAAATATTATTTTTATGTCTATGTGTTTTGAATTGCATATCTGTCTGTACATGATACATATACCTAGTATCCATAGAGGTCAGAAGAGGGTACCTGGTCCCCTGAAACTGGTGAGCTGCCATTTGGTTTCTGGGAATCCAGATCCTCTGTCCAGAGCAGCATGTGCTCTTAACCACTAACTGCCTTTTACCCTGCCCTCCCCCCATTTAAGTCTTACAATATATATTGACTGAGATTTTGGGACTTCACAGTCATGCTTAGTTTTTGTAATGCCAAGAGGCATATTTGGTAGTCCACTGATTAATTTTAAACAAAAGGTAAGTTAATGTGTATGTGTTTCAACCATTTTTTATTAGATTTTACTAAAATACAGCTTGAAATTGATTTTTTTTAATTAGGTATTTTCTCTTAACTTTTAGTTTTCTATTTTATCGTATGTTTTTTGAAGTTACCTAACTGTATGATAAAACAACTTTTTTACATTGATAGTTTCTAAAAGTTACTTGAACAAATTACAGTTAACAAAATTGAGAGAAAGATAAGTGATAAGGAGAAAATGATCCACATATTAAAAATTAAATAATGAAGATAGTTTTAACCAGCTGCATGGTTTTTAAAAGAGGGTAGTATAGATATGGTTTTAATTGATTAGAATTTAAGAACACCTAGGACTAAACTAGTATTGATTTTTATAACCTTGGATAGTATTGGGAATTGAACCCAGGGGGCTTATGCATGGTGACCACATACTGTACCACTGACCCATATCTCAGCCCCCTCCCCCCCCTTTTGTTTAAAACCTTGAGGTAGGATTTTACTAAGTTGAAACTGACCTGGAACTTGAAGCTGCCTGTCCAGGCCTCAACCTTGCAATCCTCTTGAGGTCTGGGATTACTAGCATGTACTTCCTCACCCAGCCTAAAGTTTACATTTACTTCCTTGCCTGGCGGGCTGGTAACTACAGCCAGATTCCTTTCTTCCTTGTATTATACTCATGCACATCTGTGCAAATGGGTACTAGATTCTAGGTGTACACGGTTGAGTTAAACTGTTATACTATTTTTGTTTAAATCTTCTTGCAGATTTCTCTATTCACATACCTAGAATTTTATATTTTATATTTCATTTGAAGATGTTTAATACTTGTTACCTTTTCCTAAGCCTTTTAATTTATTCAGGTGTATTGACAAAACCCCTGTCCATCTCCTTTCCCTGTGGAGAACCCACTTCCTACTCTATTGTTCTTGATTATATTCCAGATTGGCTCTGGGCACAGTGCAGGTTTGTACCAAATGATTGTGATCATATACACATGTGCACACACCCAAGGACACATTAATCACATGATTTGCACATACATGCACACACATTTACACATGAGCATA
The DNA here is from genome assembly GCA_019843815.1 of Montemys delectorum. NCBI lineage: Eukaryota > Metazoa > Chordata > Mammalia > Rodentia > Muridae > Montemys > Montemys delectorum. The sequence goes on from JADRCD010223643.1 coordinate 3,307, forward strand.
TTTCACATGATTGACCTCATAGAGGTTTTTACCTGATATTTTCCCATTCCAGCAAGTACTTCTTGGGGTTATTACTCCACATTGTCGAGAACAGTCAGGCAGGAAGGGCATCTTTCCTTTTTATATTACTTTGCTTAAGACTTTTTTTTGTTTTTGTTTTTTGAGACAGGGTTTCTCCATAGCCCTGGCTATCCTGGAACTCACTCTGTAGACCAGGCTGGCCTCAAACTCAGAAATACACCTGCCTCTGCCTCCCGAGTGCTGGGATTAAAGACGTGTGCCACCACTGCCTGGCTGCTTAAGACCTTTTAATGACAGTCTTTTCTCCTCTCATAAGTTAAAGAGGCTTAAATGCCATTCAAAAATGAAATGTAATCACTTTATTATAATGAACTCACAAAATCCTCCCACAGCTAGCTTGTGATAGCCATCCAATCTTGTCCAGTCCCAAACTCCACCCATCTCTATACAGTTAGAATGGATACTCTTAAAAAGTGCCAATTTAACCTAGCCTCCTTTACAAAACTTTCTCTGCTCTGTTTATTTTGTCTGCATCTAGATATGTGAATACATTTAGTTTGTTTTCTTATGTAGTATCTCCTCAACAAACCTAGCTTTGTGTAACACGTTGGTGTCAACTTGCCTGATCGGAAGGGTCAATTTGAAATTGTCTTAAGGCCAGCCTGGTCTACATAGCAGGTTCCAAGGCAGGCAGTACTACATAGTGAGACTCTGTCAAAGATAGGAAGAAAGAAATTGTCAGAAAACTAGATTTGAATGATCTTTATGTGTTGTAAAGTTACAGTTTCCCAATGCTTATAGTAATTAGATACTATTACATTTATAGGTGCAGTGGGAGGTGGGGAGAAACAATATGTAGTTTTGTGTGTTTTATCCATTTTTCTTTTGTTTCCTTTATTTTTATTTTTATTTTTATTTTTTGGCAGAGAAACTTTTCCATGTCTGTAAATAGTGCCGCTGTCCTGCGATTGACAGGACGAGGAGGAGGAGGAACAGTGGTGGGGGCTCCTAGAGGTCGAAGTTCTTCAAGAGGGCGAGGTGAGCTATGTGAAAAAATAACCCCGGAAGAGGAGCAGGAGGCTAGGGAATCAGTGAATACTTCAGTGCCTGATTGAAAGATGAAACCAACTGTTCTTTGATGTTGACTGCAAATGCCTGAACATTTATTTTCTGCAACATTTCTGAGATGCCTTCTCTACTGCCCTTGCTTGGAGTGGAATTTGTTTCTAGCTGTATAGGCTGAAGCAAGAAGGAGTGAGATAGTCCCACTTAAGTTTTAAAGAGCAATTATTCTTCCTATTCTTGATCCCTAAAGTTTTGCACGCTGGAGCTTGAGCATCCTGAAGGTTATGGTTGCTCAAGGTACCAGCTCCCTGTGGAGCTCTCAGCAGTATAGCATTTCTTTCCAAGGGCCACATCCCACATCACCATAGCCAGAAGGAATTTAGTGAGGAATACCTCGGGGGCTAGGCCTCTTAGCAGGTAGAGCAAAATATAAGCAGGGAGCATCCACTGGCATGATGTGTGGTTTTATGAATTTATGTCTTTTCTTAGAAAGAGTTTCTGATTTGCTTGGTTTTTGTCATTCCCTATTTTGCATTCATTGGCTTTCTGTTAAAAATAATTCTTGATGTTTATAGTAGATATTCTTCCTTCAGCATTAAACTGTATGTGGGCTAAATCAGTCCAAACATAAGCTGTGATTCTTCTCTAAGAGTTGTCCTCTAAGTAGGATCGGTCGTCAGGAGTGGACAACAGGGTTGCCTCCACATTATGTGTGGGCATGATTACGGATATGGGATACCTACTTTTTTTCAATTTTATTTATTAAAAAATCCTGAAAGCCTAGTGAATAATTTATACGCAAGTTTGTTTTTTTTTTAAAATGTGGAGAATATATTACTTTTCTTTGACTGTGACTTCTCTGTAGGTTTGTGAACAATGAAGAAGCTTACTACAACTTTCCTTCCCCTCCTTGTACAACCAGTCTCCCTTTTCTCTGTAATTTTTAAAAATATTTTTAAAACAATTATTTTATTTTATGTATGTGAGTACATTGTAGCTGTCTTCAGACACATGAGAAGAGAGCATCTCATCTCATTACAGATGGTTGTGAGCCACTATATGGTTGCTGGGATTTGAACTCAGGACCTCTGGAAGAGCAGTCAGTGCTCTTAACCGCTGAGCCATCTCTCCAGCGTTTCTTTGTAATTTGTTTTTGTTTATAGCAGTATTTTCTTTTTAAGATTTATTTTACTTATATGATTATACTGTAGCTGTCTTCAGACACACCAGAAGAGGGCATCAGATCCCTTTACAGATGGTTGTGAGCTACTATGTGCTTGCTGGGGATTGAACTCAGGACCTCTGGCAGAGCAGTCAGTGCTCTTAACTGCTGAGCCTTCTTTTCAGCCTCTAGAGTAGTAGTTTTTAACTGGAATATTGTTAAACCTGAATATTATTGTAGACTTCAAAGAAACAGCATTACCACAGACACTGAGTTGGTGAGAGCTAGGCGTGTCTGCATCACAAGCCATGCCTACATGCTCATTGTTCGGGATCTGTGCATATTGGAATATGGCAGTGTTTTGGAGATGGGACTGACTGACTGGTCATGGGTCTGGTCTCTCTGTGGACATTTCCCTTGCTTTTCTCTTGTGGGAGGTGGTGAGAAGTTTAATTCTGAAAGCTTTGTTTCCTGTGCTCTTCAGGTCAAGCCAGAGAAAAATTTCCTTAATCAAGAGTGCAGACCACACACATCCTCCACCTGCTCTCTGTAGGCCTTAGAAAAACCTTACGTATTTAGAAAGGAGCAGATCTGGGTGTGGTAATGTACGCCTGCAATCCCAGCACTTGGTGGGTGCTGTCAGGAGGGTCAGGAGTTCAGGCCCAAATTTTAGTTATGTTGACAGTTTAAGGCTAGCCTAAGCTACATTAGGCACCCCGTAGAGCAACAACAACTAAGCTGTGGCCCCCAGCCTGATAAATACAGTACCCCAGAGCAATAGCAGGCAGAAACAAGTGAGGGAGCGAGGAGTTGTTTTTGTTTGTTGTTTGTTTCTTTGAAGTAAGAGTTTTTGTAATCAGAGCTTACGTAAAGCCTGTATGCAGTGACATACAAGTAAATTAGTGTGCTGTTCCTGAAGGTTACAGAACTAGTCAAATGGATGCTTCAGCTTTGTGAAAATACTTGGAATGCTATAGTCACAATGGCCTGTAACGCTTATGTCTTTGGATTTTCACTTGATTTTACCTCACTTGTTAAATTACTGTGACTTTTCTTTTGATTGCAGTATCTCTTTCCAACTCAAGGAAAAACTCATATGCAGATCTATTAGTTTCTAGACTTAAAGATATCCCAACCTAGTAATTAATGTTTAAGACAACAAGGGGCTATGTAATACTGAGTTATCTTTCTTTTTTATGTGGTCTGGATGTTAGAAAGAATCCATATACTGTCAATTGCACCAGTGGCATTGTTAGAAGAAAGCATATTTTATCTTAAAGAATAGGGCGAGCTCTCAGGTAATAGTACAGTCCTTCAAGTTCAAAAGGCTGATCACATGTTTTCCTGCTTATTCTGGTGCATGGGAACCACATTTATAGATGACTTAAATGTGGAAAGATCTAGAGTCTGGTTTCTCTAATGCTGACTTAGCAGTAAAGCTTCTACCACACAAGCCCGGCTGGAGCTAGTCAGAGTTGTAAAACCCACTATGTGTGTTTTTCTTGATTTTCCCCCCACCCCCTGCCAGTCACCCAAGAGCTATTCTTTAAATTCATCTATTTCAAAACTAAAATGGGTTTTTCAAAGTGATTCTACAGAATAGGTTTTCCTGAGAATGTTTGTTTTTTTTTTTGTTTTTTTGAGGCAGGGTTTCTCCATGTAGCCTCTGGGGCTGTCCTGGAACTCACTCTGGAGACTGGGCTGGCTGGACCTCAAGAGGTTCACCTGCCCCTACTTCCCAAGTGCTGCAGTGAATACTAGTTTTAAAAATTACATTTAAGTGTGGGGTGTGGGAATGTGTATTTGAGTATAGGTGCTGTTAGAGGCCAGGAGAGGGTACGGGATCTTCTGTAGTTTGAATTAAACAGTTGTAGTCATACTGTGTGGGTATTGGGTGCTGTGGCCATCTATCCAGTCGGGATAAAATTAATCTTGACAAAGGAGAGGACTTTCTTCCTCATCCTAAAGGCACTGTTGTGGAGAAATATTTTCATGTTAGAGTAGTTACTGTTAAATTATTGTAGGATTTTATTTTGTTTTTTTGTTTTTTGTTTTTTTGTTTTTTTGTTTTTTGTTTTTTGAGACAGTTTCTCTGTGTAGCCCTGGCTGTCCTGGAACTCTCTGTAGACCAGGCTGGCCTCCAATTCAAATCTGCCTGCCTCTGCCTCCCAAGTGCTGGGATTAAAGGTGTATACCACCACTGCCCAGCTATTTTAGGATTTTAAATAAAATGTATACATATTCTGAATGTAGGGCACAGGGAAAGCTACTTAAACTGTAAGTTGGCTTTATGTTGACTTAAAGTGATGAACCTGGAAGATAACTTTGTGATTATTATAGTTGAACTGTAGTTTTTACTTTTATTGTATAGACAAAGTAGATATTTAGTCTAGTCAAGAATATCCCGATTACTCCTATTCTGTGTGTGTATGTGTGTGTATACACACACATACATACATATATGTATATATATTTTTTCTCTAGTATTTTGTAAGAGTCATAGAAGTATACCTGTAATCTGAGTCAGTTCCTGATAGATTATGATGACACGTAGAAGAAATGCATGGATGTTTGAAGTTACTTGCTTCATTGGATGCCTCATTGAGAATCTATTATTTTCGGATTAGAAAAGTATCTTTGTGGCAGAGCTTTGGCCTAGCATTTGCAGTGTGCTCGATTTGGTACCCGGTACCATACACAGAATAAAGCTCTATCATTTTCTTCTGATCATTTTGATCTTTGGGAGAAGTTAAGTTTAGGACAGCTGCTAAGGTATTTTTTATTATAGATGCACCCCAGACTCCCATGCCTCCTCCTGTTTCCTCATCTGTGTCAGTACTGTTCATATGTTCATTGAGAAACTGTAGACTGTCCAAAGCTGTGTTTGCATATGTATCCGTCACGCTTAGCTGAACAGCAGTGTGGACAAAATTAGTCTCTCTCTCTCTCTCCTTCCCTCCATACATTCTCTCTCTCTCTCTCTCTCTCTCTCTCTCTCTCTCTCTCTCTCTTTCTCTCTCTCTCTCCTTGAGTATGCTTTTGTCATTCAGTAGCACAGGTCTGAGTGAACTTCAGTGCCTCATTTCTGTGGATTTGTATAGTTGTAGGTTGTTTTATCAGAATTTATTTAGCCAACCATTACTATGGTGTATTTAGTGTTTTAAAAGTCAAGTGTTCGTTTCCATACACAGATGTAGTCATGCCTTACTTAACAAGATACGAGCCTCATTAGGTAATTTTATTTTTATTGATATGTGAACATTACGATTTATACAGGCTTATATGGTTTAGGTTATTTACTTGACTTGGCCTCTTGATACAGTTAAGAGACAATGATTACAAGGTATTTGCAGCTGCTTGTGGTATAAATGAGATATTGTTTTATAATAAATTTAAAATAAGAAGTACACTTGAAAATACAGTATATAGTATATCCTTAAATAAATAACTGTTCATTGTCACAATCACATGCTATGTACTACTTGCTGTCAAATACACCATGTTTTTATGTGACTGGCAGTTCAGTGGATTTCTTTAGACCAGGAGCATCACAAATAAGGAGTCTTTAGTTACTTCAGAGTTTTCAGCTCCATTATAGCTTGGTTAAACAGTTAGTGGTTATAGTAAGTCTTAATCACTGGTTAAAACTATATACATGCATGATGGTTTACATACTTGTGAGCGCCTCCCTCTCCTTCCCTTTTGTTCTTTTTCTTCTTTCTCTTTCTGTCCTTTTCATCTTTCTTAGGCTTTTTGACTCATTCTTCATATAACACAGAATGACTTTGAGTTTTCAGTTCTTTGCTTCAGCCCCAAATGCTGAGATTATAGGCATGTTCCACCCCGCTTGACTCTGTAAAGGTATTTTTTTTTTTTTTTTTTTTTTTTTTTGAGACAGGGTTTCTCTGTATAGCCTTGGCTGTCCTGGAACTCACTGTGTAGACTAGGCTGTGTAAAGGTATTTCTAAAGGGATACATTTTTGAGCAGAGTCATAGGTTGATAGTTAACCAGATGGCCTTCATTAGAATCATGCTTACATTTGATTGGCAAAGCCTCTAAGTCCCTATACTCCACCCACTCTGTGGATTGACTTTAGTGTTGCTAATTTTCCTTATCTCAGTGAAGGATTCTTTTTATCCTATAAGAATGTAGTTCACAGTCCTACAGTTGTTCAATTCACTTCTGCTATTTTTTTTTTTCTGGGATTGGATAAAGGAATTTTATTGTGCTTGACACTGTCTACTATAGTTTTTCTCTAGAAATTCCCCATATTAATATTTCCCCAGCAGTTATTGAAAATAATCCATTAAAACATTCAATTTATAATGGTTTTTTGGATTTCTTAGAATTCCACTGTCGACTTTGTCACTGATGAGCTTCCTGTTGATGCTGTTTATTGTTTAGGTCTGGGATTCCTTCAGGTTTATTTTTTTTCATACCACAGTTTAGCTCTATCAGAGCTATTATAGGCCTTGCTAAATACTTAAATGTGGCTGTCTTGAAGTGTACAGAGAGACAGAATTTCATAGAGATTAACCTTCAGTGTTGAACATATTTGTTGGATATTGGTTTCTAACTATTTCCCCTCCCCCTGTTTTCTTATTTTCAGGCAGAGGTAGAGGTGAATGTGGTTTCTACCAAAGAAGTTTTGATGAAGTAGAGGGTGTGTTTGGGCGAGGAGGTGGCAGGGAAATGCATAGATCACAGAGCTGGGAAGAAAGGTAACTAAAGTGTTGAGATTGTAATATAACCATTTGTTGGTCTATAAAACTCACCCCAGTGGTATTCCATAGGACTCGCCTGCAGTGCCAGTTTATTTGGCAGTCTGAGGAAGGAGATTCTGGAGTACCGGCTATTCTGCACAATTTAGCAAACTCCTGAACTCGGAATAAAAATGGAAAAAAATGGCTAGGATTCTAACCCATTGGTAGCTAGCTCTCTGGGGAGGTTCAGCCCTCAGTACTCCAAACAAAAGAAAGCACACTGCGTTCCTTTCATGAGCGGTACAGGGTTGCATGTTCCTGTGATCCTAACACTTGGGAGGCCAAAACAGAAGAATCAGGAGTTCCAGACTAAATGGGCTACATGGTGTGACCTAGAGAATCACAGAGATTGGGTGGGAGTAGTCTCCTCTCTAGCCCCTGGCCTTAACTTAGGAAAGAACATTTTGAAAACACAGAACTTACCCCTTTTCTGCTTTTTCTGAAATTTCTGTACAATAAAATATAATATATAATTATTACAGTTAAGGATGAGCCCTGATTTCAAAATAAGGGTAGAACGGTTAAGGTTGTAATAGTGGTAGGTAGCTGTCTTGCTCAGCACCCTGAGGTTTAATACTCAGGACCACAAACAGGCGAAACAACAATGTAGGAAAATATTGCCAAGGTAGTATCTATAACATACTCTATCATGTTTCCAGCTAAAATAATAATATTCTAGTCATTAGGATCTAAGTTTTGGTAGGTGGCCAGGAGGAATTTTTGTTCTCATCATTGCTTTCCTGCATTTTCTAAATACTAACTGGCAGAACTGCTGCTAAAGGGACTACAGGAGAGGAGTATCATGATAGGAAATCTATGTTGTTTTTAAGGTGTTTTTGAAATTTATTTTGTCTTTTTAGGGGTGACAGGCGCTTTGAAAAACCAGGAAGAAAAGATGTAGGTAAGGATCTTACTGTTTTGAAATGCTTCCTGCACTCCTAGTACTAGTGCTAACAAGGCCCATTCAGGATAAACTTAGCACAGATTGTTACATGCATGAATGCAGATGCATGTAGCTCCAGTAGATGGAGCTGTAACACTGATTTAGAGTCTTGTGGGTGAGACCAGGAGTGATGGATACAAACCATTAAGACGCACTTGACTCAGTGTTTTAGGGTTGTGTTTCTGCAAGGCATGTCTTTTTCATTAAGGCTCTTTGTGGGATTGGAGTTCTAAATCAGGAACTAATTTGATTACTCATTTGTTATCATGGAGAGTATCTCCCAGGTAAGAATAGGGAGGGTGTGGCTTTCCTTTGTAGCGGCCAAGGCTAAGACTGAGTAGTCTTACTTTAGTCAATGATTGGACCATTTCTTTTACTGTGTATGTATGCAGGATATGCATATGGAGGTGGGGACACACTCACACTATGCCATGCCTGTGAAGGCTGTGGAGTGGTTCTGTCACAACTTCATATGGGTTCTGGGGCTCAAACTCTGTAGCATCTTTACTTGCAAGCCATCTCACCAGCCTGGCTGTCTTCTTTCTGTATATATATTTTCCTTGTGAATGTTTATGAAAACTTAGTCAATTTGTAGTCTTAAGATGGGCTTTCTGACTGATAAATTGGTGGTCTATATTAATATTTGGTGAAAAAAATAAAAAGTGCCAGTTTACAGTATTGGTACAGATTTGGAATTTTTTAGTTTCTATATTCCTTCAAATACCAAAAATGTTCTACAGAGCATGGTTATATCTGATAGTGATTATCGTCTCATCAGCATGCTAACTCTATAAACGCTGATCACAGACTAAATTGAATGTACATGGCTTTGAAAACAAGGAAGTTAGAATGAATATGTTAGAACGATCAGTTTAATTTCACTGTTTCACGTGCAAACCTCACTGAAACATATTGGTGATTTAAAGTCTTTATTCATTAACATGTCATTGGAAATTCTTGGGTCTCATTATTGAAATGATATTAAATGAGTGTTGCATGAAGAAATGTCGATTTACCATTGGAGGCCAAGGCACTTGAAGCCTTTGTGTTGGTGGTGATTGCATTAAAAGATATTGGTGTCCAGATAGGAGAGTAAACTGTGGGCCGGGCAGAGCTTGGGGGTTTGCAAGGTCACTACAAATACTGGCTTACAAAGCCTGAATAATGGGTTCAAGGATGTGTTAAACACATTTTTTTAAGTTAACTAATTAATTAGTTATTGTTTTTCAAGACAGGGCTTCTTTGTGTAGCTGTGGCTGTCCTGGCACTTACTTTGTAGATCAGACTGGTGTTGAATTTACAGAGATCTGCCTGCTTTTGCCTCCCAAGCCCTAGAATTAAAGGTGTGGCTGGCGGCTAAACATGTTCTTAAAATGATGTAACAGTTTCTGCAATTATTGGGAGGCTTGGGAAGTAATGTGTTCTCTTGGTGAGATTGGCTTTATTGTTGCTGTTTTTGCAGAATCTCATTGTATAAATCTCATCAGTTTTCCTAACCAGCCTGTATTCTAAACAGTAAAGATATTTTGTAGTACTCTATGCATGCTTTTGATAAGGTGAGTCCCAAGTGGGTGCAGTGTTGATGAGTTTAATCATAGCAATTGAAGAGAAAGCGGCTGACAGATCACCTTTAAGTCCAGCACCAGCCTGGTCTCCCCCACTCTCCCACCCCCCAACATAACAACAACAAAAGAGAAAAGGTAAATCCGTAAGAACTCTGAGACAGAGTTTATTACTGAGCCTGCAATTATTGTGGTCAGACTGGCTAGCCAGCAAGTTCCTAGAGTCTTCTTTTCCTGTTTCTTGTCCTGCCTGGTTCTGGGGTTACAGGTACATGGAGATATATATCTCTTGCTTCTTTACATAGAGTGTAAGATTTGAACTCAGGTCCTTGTGCTTATATAGTAGGTGCTCTTACCCACTGAGTCATCTCCCAGCCTCAACTTGTTCCTTTTAAAACTAGAGAAAGGTCATACCATATAATTTATTTATTTATTTATTTAGATATGATGGTAGTTGGGTGAGGGTGGGATGAGATCAAACCTCAGGACCTTGTGAAGACTAGGACAGTGGCCTGGCATTGAGCCACAGACCTAGCTCACGTGAAGATAAATGGGTAGAATTACAAACTTCTGGGTAAGAGTCATGGCTTACCCCTGTGGACGTCAGTGGGAGAATAAATAGATGGGAAAAGGCCTGTATCATTAGTTATATATAAGTCCTATTCAAAAGGGATTGTTTGCTGCAGAGGAGAGATTAGTTCCTGTGATCATCTTGTAGTATGCTTTTGTGAGAGTGCAATGAAATTTATCATTAAAAACAAATAATCCTCATGACATCAGTAGGCTCAGCCAACTAAGTATGACACATTGTGAATCATATGTGAAGTGTCTGGAAGTAGCACAGTACTCCTGGTAAATCCACCAGTGTGGATACCTGTCAGGTACAATATGCGTTTGCTGTGAAGTACTTGGTGTGAAGACATTGATGATGATGATGTCACAGATTTTTTCCCTGGCATCTAGTAGTATATACTTTTCAAGCATAAATCTAAGCTGAAGATTTTTGGTAACTGCTTGTTTTCAGTTTGTTAAAACTGTCATGTGTTGTTAATGGTTTCCCAGAGTAGCTTTGGCTGTTGGGTGGTCGATGTTGAGTATATTAGTTTTTAATGATCTCCTCCTTTCTTCCATTTCTATTCCATATTCCTGAGGGTCTCTCTGCCAAAAACCTAATCCTAGAAACTATGAGTCTTTGAAATAAATGAAAGAATTACAGACAATGCTCCCAGAATCTTTCTGGTTTTGAATAGTGATTTTGGATTACATTTCTTATAAAAGTTTTTATTTCATGTATATGAATGTTTTGCCTGCATGAATTTCTGTGCACCATATATGTGCCTATTGCCTGTGGAGGCCAGAGAGGTCATCAGATCACCTGAAACTGGAATTAAAGAGCTGGTTGTGAACTGCCATGTGGATACTGGGAATCAAACTAGGGCCCTGTGAAAGAGCAGCTCTTATAAGCACAGTGCCATCTCTCCAACCCCTACCAACTAACCAGTTGTTTTTGGTGTGTGGTGAAGAAGTTGTACTTAATTTTCAGATGTCACATTTTGTCTGACTAGTAACTACAGAAGCATATTTATCTAATTTAATTGGAAAACATGAAGCTTCTAGAGAGATTTAGGTTTCAAGTCTCTTGATGTATTCATGGTCTCCTCAGACAGCTTGATTAAAATTGAAATCTGTGTAAGTGTTCTTTAGGAAGGAGCATTCAGAGGAGTCTCATATACAGTTTATTTTCACAGATCAGGTTAATGTTGTTAATAGGAATTTCTACTCTTTTATTAGCAGTCTTAAGTTGATCTGCCTGCCATGGAAGATTGTATGCTTCCATTTTTAAACAATCAAACTTTATAGTAAATAAGTTCTCTGTTCTTAATAGTCTTCTGCTATTACCATTCTTTGGTTTTTTTTTCTTTTTTAAAGATTTACTTATTTATTTTATGTATATGGGTACACTGTAGCTGAACAGATGGTTGTGAGCCACCATGTGGTTGCCAGGACCCGAACTCAGGACCCTTGGAAGAGCAGTCAGTGCTCCCACCCCCTGAGCCATCTCACCAGTCCTGTTTTTGTTTTTTCTTATCTTTCTGTTAAAGAGTAGAAAATTGTGGCTTGCTGTTGTCTGTAACATTTACTGTTACATAGTCTATATTTCAGGATGATTGTGCTGGCGCCCGGCTGCAGTGAAAGTTAATCTGTTACTTTTCCCATTTAATTCCGAATAAGGGAAGGAAGAGAAACCATGCAGATCTCTTTGAAACTTGATAGTATAATTTCTTTTTTGTTTTTGTTTTGCTGAAGGACAGCTCAGCTCAGTTTTTTAATTGAAATAAAAATTATTTAAAGAAGTATTTTAAGCTGGATATAAAAAGGGGTTCATCTTAGTATATATAAAATAAAAACAGGCAGAGAAAGCATAATTTTCGTGGAATATTAGACTTGGAATGAAATAATAGAGATCATCTAGTCCAGCCTCCTACTGGTGAATAAACACTCATTTTGTGTTTATAGAAAAAACTATTTGATGTTGGAAACAGGAATTTGGGTTTGAAAATACTTTGTTACCTAATTTTTTGCTTTATCTATTGGAGATTTTTTCCTAGTTGAGTTATATATTTAAGGCCTTTATTTATAAAAACTTAGATACATATTTGTATTTAGAAAGCTTGTAGGACTCTTTTATGTCATTGAGAGGGTCATGAGTATGAAGATAATCTTTTACTAAGGGTGGAAGGCGCTCAAATGAGAGGCGATTGATTAGCTGTTAGATTACTACTTGAGTGTTATGCAAGTAAGATTTTAAAATAGGTAGAGACATACAGTTTTGTATCTCTGTGCCAGAAATGCCACCCTGCAAGTTCTGTCTGGGCCGGAGCTTTTCTTATTTGTTCTGAATTTTCTACCACAAATACATGAACATACACATACATGTGTTTGAATGTTATATTCAAATGCTTTTGGGATTCTCTATAAATTATTGTTACTTTTCTTTTGTACTTTTGTTTCTAGCTGTTAGAAATTCAGATAATACTTACCCCAGTTTTGTAGTTTAAAGAATCAAAGGAATGATGTATGCAATCTTGAAAAAATAAAAAGTTGTACAAGAATGTTCACTAAATGTTGTGAAATCAGCTCTCTACCCAGGGAGCTAGTTTGAAACTAGACTGTTGTTTCAGTTTACAGATGAAAATGAGAGGTGATTTTGTAGAGTTGTACTGTGCACCATTACTGTCTGTTCTATCTTCATTTTGATACCATGCCTACATCTTTGCAGGTTTGCTTGCATGGATAACTATCATATTGAGTTGCCTTGACAAGAGCAGATTACCACTGATATAAATAGGTAACTAGACTGTTTTGTTTTTGGGGATATGTATAGTTAGCTTAGCCATTTTCTTTTTTGTGGGCATTGACATGATTACTGTGAAATAATCAGCACTGAGAACAAGGAAACATGAGATACAGTGAAGGAAAATAGCTGTATAGCTGGCTACATATATTTAATACATTAAGAAGTAGGACGGTGTAGATGAGTCTTATTCTGTCAGCCCTGTTTCAGCAATCTGAAAATTGTCAATGCTTTGTCCATTGATATGAATATCTAGGTCAGTCCTGTGTGGACTCTTAGAGACCACAGGAGTTGGATGTTCAGGAACAGTCTTGTCAAAATTCTCCATCTTGACTTGATACTCACCTTTGGAACCTCGAGTTATTAGAGCTGCAAATCGGTGATGTAACATGATCTCAGAGGGCAGGTAGGATGTCCTCCTTTGGCAGATTTCCCCAGTGCCTTCTTGCATTGCTGAGAGGAACACAACTAATTCAAAGTGTGGAGGAGTCTCATGTTGGAGCAGGGTAGCTAGCGGACTTGATAGTGTGATAGTGTGGTAATAGGTTAGTGGGAAGATGAAGAATGGGCATTCCTCAGAACTGATGCCGTCCAGATGGAAGTCCACACTGGTCTGGTAGAGCTCACTGTTTTCTCTTTCCTGATAGAGGACAGCAGAGACCCGAACACTGGTCAGAGGGCTGGGCCGGGTGTTGGCCACTTGGAAGATAAGGTTAGGTTTGCCATCTTTGTGAGCTACAACTGCTAAGTCAGTGAACCGAATTGAGAAAGCTCTATTTTTTGGCCGTGCAATCTTCGCCACAAAGGCACCTGAATTAAAAACCATTGAAATGTTTTTGTTCTTTTTTTTTTTTTTTTGGAAGAGAAAACTTTAAATCTCAATACATTTTCTGAATGAGAAAAGTATGTCAAGTAGTTACATATTTCTCACATGCACTGAGTAAGAAATCCATCCCATTATAATTTAGGGTAATCATACTTTAAAAAAATAATATGTGTATATTTATTCTATTAAGAGCCAACAACAACAACAAAAGAAACTCCATGATTTCAAAATGGATAAGAAAAATTTGATTTGTCATGAAGAAATGTATAACTTTATATTGTAAGTTACAAAGTAAGAACCAAGCATGGATCCTGCTGTGTAACTCAGGTTGGAATGAAGAGTACATGAGAGGAGAGTGGTTTTAAGAGGAGAGGCTGCAAGAAGGGGAGATACAGTAAAGAATTTTTAACCCTGAAACTTCTAGAAGCTAGTTTTTGGGAAAACTGGCCATAAGGTTATTGAGTGTATCTTTTACGTAGACACTTGTGTCCACCCCCAAGATGTAGAGGAGGGTTTCCTAAGCAGTCTTGTGGCAGGCTGGTGAGGCATATGGCAATCATTATAACAATTGTAGCTTTTTCTTTTTTAAATTATTTTATGATGTTTTGCTTGAATGTATGTATATTCACCATATGTGTGTCCAGTGCCTGAGGAGGCCACAAGAAGGCATTGTTGTAAACTGCCACATGAGTTTTGGGATCCAAACCTAGGTCCTCTATAAAAGAGTAGCAAATGCTTTTATCCACTGAATCATTTTTACAGACCCCCATAATTACATCGTAAGTGCTTATATTACAGGTAGTATGAAGATCTCAATCTATCCTTCCATCAGTTTGCTCATCATTTGTCCATCAGTAAATCCATCTAAGTTAATATGTATAACACATACATATTTGCATATAGCTTCATTATTGAAGGAAATGGCAAATTTAGTTAGGGGTTAGCACAAAAATTTAAACATGTTCCCATCTAAATACATAGGTTATCTTAAATTTATCTAAGAGCTGAGTCAATGTAGATATTCTTATAGAATTTAAGTGATTTGTTACAGGATGCAGAGCCAGTTGGTAGCACGTTGGGTCATCTTTCATGGTGCTCAGTGCTTATCTTCTATTAGTCTATTAGTGTGTGTTTTTTAAAATTGTGTGTGACATAAAAAGAACTAATCCTATGGAGTACTATATGTTACCAGACATATAAGTGAATATTTATGGGCATATTCACATTGCATTTTGTGTGTATCTGTAACTTTAAAAATTGGCGCTGAGTGTGTTGCTGTGGGCTTCCTTATAGTGAGTACATGTTTAATAGGTAATCTTGGAGGAGAAGCTTGTATCATAAGAAGAAAGATAAAAAGTGAGCTATGGGGCTAGTGAAATGACTCAGCAGTTGGGAGCATTGACTGGTTTTCCAGAGGACCTGAGTTCATTCCCAGTACCCACATGCCAACTCAAAACTGTCTGTAACTCCAGATCTGACACCCTCACACAGTCATATATGTAGGCAAAACACCAATTCACATAAAATAAATTATAAACAAAAAAGCCAGATTTACGTCAGGTAACATGACTTAAAATTTGCATTACTCAAAATTTCCTTACTCAAAATAACTTCTGTGTGAATTTACTTTTATGCTTTTTGTTATTATTTTTGCATAGTGTATCCCTGCAAGCTAATGGCATATGATGTTTTCTTATGTAGTTCCAAAATTCTTTATATATTTCTATTGTTTGTCCCTAGATTGTTTGATTTCTTTCTTTGGCATCATCTGCTTATAATAATGCAAAATAAATTACTTGTAACAATATAACAGACTTGCCTTAACCAACTATATGCTTCATAAAGACATTTTAAAAAACAAAAACAAAAATAATTACCTGTGATAAAAGCCTCTAGCATGAGGCCTAGGAGCATTTGTATGGCAAGTAAGGCGATTGCACTTGGACAGTCACCACTGGGGAACATGGTACCATAACCAATTGTAAGTTGTGTCTCCAGAGAGAAGGAGAATGCAGCTGTGAAACTGGTGATGTGCTTCACACAGATAGTGTGGTTTTCAGGTGGGACGTCGTGATCTATTTCCAGATCACCATTCATCTCAGCTACAGCATACCAGAGGACTGCAAAGACAAGCCAGTGGACAACAAAAGAAGCAGAAAAGACCAGCATCATCCAGCGCCAGCGCATGTCCATTAGGATTCCCCATGCATCTCGAAGATACACAAGACCTCTTTGAGCACCATCCATTTGAAGTGTGCTATGGCCATCTTTTGTGACCATCCTCCGGTATCTTTGACTTAGGAGAGGAGCATTAACTTTACAATTACTGCTGTCCATCTCAGGCTGTATTTCTCTGAAACGAGAGTGAAGTAGTTAGCCCTTAACTGATTTAGAGTTAACATTCATGAGTTATGAGGCTTTCTTACAGTGTTTACACAAGAGGGCAATTACTAGTCAGATCATTTGTTGAATAGTTATGTATTACTTTAGGATTTTTGTTTGTTTGTTTGTTTGTTTTTCGAGACAGGGTTTCTCTGTGTAGCCTTGGCTGTTCTGGAACTCACTCTGTAGACCAGGCTGGCCTCAACTCAGAAATCCGCCTGCCTCTGCCCCCCAAGTGCTGGGATTAAAGGCGTGCGCCACCACCACCGGCGAGGATATTTTTTACACTTTCCTTGATTGATGGTAAAAATACCATTTGATACTTTGTTTTTTAAATATATTTTAGAATTCCATAGGGTGAGGCTTATAATTTGTGCTTTCTAAAACAACCTACATGTTGTCTTTTATAAATTTAGGCCTTAAGTTTTATTGAGCTAACTAGATATATTATTTCTAAATAATAAATTTTTAAAATTTGTTGATAATTATGAGTAAATTAAATATAATTAAAAATACTAGTTTTAAAAAACATAAATATTTTACTCTGTAAATAAGAAAAATCATTTGGAAAGTTTGCATTAACTGTCTACAAATACTTTGTTTTCTTGCAGTTGTTGATGTTTGAACCCAGAGCTCTGGGCCTTGAGCATGCTAGGCAAGCACTACATTGATCTAGGTCCTGAGCTCTGCATATGTTTTGAAGTTAAACTTTGTAGTAGGATAAGACTTACATTATGTTAAACTTCTAGATATTCACACTATTTTTCTCATTTATTGATTGAATCATTCATTCATTCTTTGTGTGTGTGTATAGTGGGGCATTGCATGTGTTCCACAGCTGCTTTTGAAGGATAGAGGACAACCTTGGAATCAGTGTTCTTCCCTGTCATGTTTTGAATTCCAGTCATCAGGTTAATAATAATCACCTATACCCATTTAGCAGTATCTTACTGGCCCAAGATACCCAATTTTAATGTATGCCTTAGGATTGGCCTATTTAAAACCTCGTGAAAATGTTATATATATACATATTATTTTTATATATATATCACATTTTTTATATATATATATATATACATATATATATACACACACACACATATATACGTGTGTGTATATATACATGTAATATTAATGTATTATGTCTGTCCTGGCTGATGAATGGATAGCTGTGGGGCACACACATTCTTAGTTCATATTAAATCTTGGCAAATTAAGAAATTCCTGGCTGGAATTCTTGGTAAATTACTTCCCTAACATATATAAGGCCTTTGGTTTAATCCCAGTATAACCCTTGCATACCAAAGAAGGACATTCCAACTAGATGTATCTAGATAATACCACTAGCCCCTGGTGCTAGGAATGGACTATGGGACCTTGTGCATGCTAGGTGAGTGCTCTCACACTGAACTCTAGCTTTGAGAATCAGTAAACCAAAAGAAGTAGTTTTAAGAACTTAATAAGCAAAAGTAAACATTAAGAGATCAGATGACAAATGTGAAAAGATATTAGTGTAGTCAGTTCTTGTGAAAAATATTCATGGTTAGGCATTTCTCTATGTTATCAGTAGACATCTACTGTATGACCAACCTTGCACATGATAAATATATCTAAGTATATAAAGACTTTTGTATCATGACTCAATGGCCTTGTTTTTATTAAGGGTGCTTCTTCCAAGCACTCCTCCTTGAGAGTGCTGCATACCCACTTTGTGCTCCCCTCTCTCATCCCCACTCCCACAGTTGTGTTTTCTTAGGTAGCTCTGGCTGGTGAACTCTGGATTCTCCTGCCTCAGTCCTCTCTAAAAGACTAGAATTTACAGCTAAGTGCTATCCTTGCTGCTGCCTTCCTTTTGTATGATACTTAAGAAGGTGGTGTGAGGTTGCTTGGCTTTGATGAGTTAGTCTTTCTGAGACTCTGGAGTTTTGTAGACTTTTTCTGTGTTACTGGATTTGGACATTGGACAGCGAGGTATGTATGACTTTCCCTTTTGTTCTGAGGCTGTTGCAATCTTTGTTGATGGTACCCGGGGCATTCTTCTTTCATATTTTTCTCAGATTTGAGCTAGAGCTGATTGAATACTGGATAGTTCTTCAATTTAGATTAGATGGGCATTTCAGCTTCATGTGATAGACTTTAAAAAACAAAACTGTTCATGTTGTATCACTTACTGCCCTACTGAGTTGTCATAATCATTGGGTGTATTTTTTTGTTGTTTGGCAAGTGCTGACAAGTGAGCCACACCTCAGCCCATATTTAATGGTCCTTATTTTGTTAGATTCTTAAAATATTTTAAAAGACCTCTTTCCTCTTAGAAGCAAGCACGGAGCCTTTGTAGACACCATGAAGATACTTTGACATTCTTTCCCCATCTTCCCCTGTGCTCAGGAGATAGGCATGACTACCTCCATTTTCCATACGGAACCACTAAAGTGTACAGAAAGGCAAGGCTTGACTTGGGGGCTTGGGAGTTTTTGGATTATTGTTGTCTGGCTAACCATAGCAAAATCAGTTAATATACTTTTAATTTTTTTCTACAAGAAGCTGAATATTCAGCCTTCACGCTACCCTCTACTCTAGAGCTGGTCTTTGATAGTTTCTAGCACTTTTAGTAGGTGCTCTTTTTTTTTTTTTTTTTTTTTTTTGAGAGAGAGTTTCTCTGTGTAGCCTTGGCTGTTCTGGAACTTACTCTGTAGACCAGGCTGGCCTCGAACTCAGAAATCTGCCTGCCTCTGCCTCCCAAGTACTGGGATTTAAAGGCGTGCGCCACCACTCCAGGCTATAGGTGCTCTTTTTATTCCTATAACTCAGGTATAAGTATCATTCCAAATTCATGGGAGGCTAAAAGGCAATGCCTTGAGTAGGGTAAGCAGTATTCTTGCTTTGTCATTTGTTGCTGATAATGCTTTACTTTCATAGTAATACCTTTGTATACTATTCCCATTTCATAATGAAAGTGCGACAATAAATTTTCTGAGATCATAAAATTAGCAGTTTCTGAGTATTATTCCCAAGCACACCAAAGTCTAGAGTTAGTGCTAAAACCCAAAGCATTTGACTCTTGTTAGCCTTTGTGAACAGTGCTGTGTTCAAGAACCACTACAGAGGCTGGGGTGGCAGTACATGCCTTTAATTCCTGAACTCGGGAGCAGAGGCAGGAGAATCTCCCAACCTCATCCACACAGTAAACTCTAGGCCAGGCAAGGCTACATGGTGAGACTAGGTCTCAAAAAGCAAAAGCAAAACAGTCAGAGAGCCAGGAGCCACTGCGGAGTATTGGTTCTTCAGGAATGCTTATTAGGTTCAGACTTTGGAGCCATTGGCCTAGTGGAGTACACTAAGGTTACCTGCTCACAGAGCAAAGCAGAACAAGCTCACCCTTGCTTAAAAGTCCAATGGCTGTAGAGCCCCATACTGGAAGGAGAGCCTTTCTGTACATATACTGTACCTTCAACACTAATTATTTTCATTTGGGTCTTTTTACTATGATTGCTGTTGGTTATCTTTGGTTTTTTAGCAGCGTTTGTCTAGGGTTTCTACAATTTCATTCCCCCCCCCCCCCCCCACCAACTAAATAACATGGAAAAAAACCATTGGCAGGGGAGTCAAAAGGCCAGTATCAAAACAGTGAAACGTTTTTGGTTTTGTTTTCCCCCATGAAACATTGTTGACTTTTGATGGGATCATTTTGGCAAGAAGTTGAGAGAAGTAAAATTTTGCTCCTTAGTGGACTACCCTGTGCATTCATCTAGTCAGTCACTGCCATTCGTGCAGTGCAGTACAGGACAGGGAGCGTTAGGAAGGCCCTGACTTGTGTACATAGCTCTCATTTTGGGCAAGCTACCATGTCCCCTGGCCAGATAGCGTTAGATTAAAACAAAGAATGTGGTTAAAAGGGAGATTAAATAATATGACCCCTTGAAGTCTACGTGCCAGTTTGTAAGTTTATGTCTAGTTTCTCAACTGTTTTCTATAGGATGGTTTCTGTATGATTTTGTCTGCTTATCTGGCCTTAAATTTTTATATTGCTGTTCTCTGATGTTTATAGGATTTTTCCCCCTTCCTCTTCAAATGTAAGTGTCTAATGGGTAGACATTTTCAAATAATTTTTACATTATCACAAGCACTCGAATGCATAGCCACCTCCTTCCTTCCTCCCTTTCTTCCACCCCCTCTCTTTCTGAGCCTGGCCTTAAACAGTCCAGGCTGGTCTCAAACTCAGTATTTATAGCCAGATGTCTTTGAGCTGATGTTGGGGCTTATATTTTCAAAGTCCTAGAGTTACAGGTTTGTGCTATATACTTAACTATGAGTGCATTTGGAATGCATTTATCTAGATTTAGGTTTTTGTTTTGATTTTCATGAACCGATCATAGCAGGAAGTAGAATAGACAAGTGGAAAATTTATGTGTGTATCTATGTGGGGGCTGTAAAATATTTATAAATTTATAAATTGTTTGATGGGAAAGGTACTTATTTTAAAAATGGTAGTTTGATAGCTTCATTAATCATCAAAATAACAATGTTGCCCTGTTCATTAGGTGGTAGCTCTTAAAGTTAGTTTTCTGTTGCTGTGCTTCTAGAGGACTACTGTAATTCCTGTCCCTACAGTTAAGATAGAGGCTGCACTTAGGAACGCTAAATGAATACCGTGTTTGTTCATGCCTTATGCAAACATTTTAAAGGCTGTGTTGAAAGTCTCATAAGCACCTTTCCTGGCCTCTATAATTAGGGCAAACAATGTGAGTATTAACCCCATTATGTAAGCTCAGAGAGTAGTTCATATTTTATTTTCTTAATATACAGAATCTATGTTAGTAATAATCCCCTGTTTAAAAATGCTTAAATTAGGATATACAACTCTTTGGAGATTAAAAAAATTAAAATCATAATACTTTATTCTTTTGGCATTTATTTCCATATGCTTATTTTGAGGTTTTTCTAATTCCATCCAAACAGCAACAGCAACAATCCCCCCCACATTCTTTATAAAGCCACTGAATTTTTAATCTAAGATCTTTTCCTACTTATGACACAGTATAACAAAAAATTAGTATGTATTTACTAAAACAGCTGAGAGCTAACCTTTCTCTAATGCTTTCAGCATGGCTGTTTGCCAGTTCTAAAATTTAAGGAAAAGAACAAACCTTAGTTCTGGCTCTCTAGGTAATGTCTGTTTAAAGCTCTATTGTAAGCAATCTAGCTTTGCTCCTATCTGCTGTCAGCTTCCTTGCTTGTTCCCCTAAAGGAAGGGATAAGAGTGAAGGTTACTTAAGTACTCACCGGTTCTTTTGTGGGGTCAGCCTACCAAAGAAGGTCTTAAGGCAGCTAGCGATGCTTGTCTTTTTGACCAGGTGGTTCTAACCTGCAGTGTGCTTTGTAGGTTCTTGTCTTGGACTGGTGTTGCAGCTTACATTCCTGGGTTTATAATGTCCGTGAGGGCTGGTTTCAGCTGAAGCTGATGTGATTGGTCACTTAGTCTGCAGGGGGGCCAATTAGCTCTGATCCTGTGGAAAAGAATGCTGGTTTGTTAGGAGGTCTTTCTTTCCCCAACACAAACCCTAACAACTCTGGAGAAAGCCTCTAGAACTGACGTGGAGAAGGGGTGCATTTTTTCCCTCTAATCAGGACCGGTTTTTAGTAAGTTTGCATAATCTTATTTAAGAGTTTATTTGAAAGTTCAAAGGGATAAAATTCCCTGCAAGATTTCCTTTCAGCCCTCTCTCCTTATATTGCGTGTTAAAGTGTGAGATATCTCTTTCACTAATCTTTTTTCCACCATTTCTTGAGGGGGGATTTAGTTGGATAAGGCTGTTTAGGCATAATTGATGAGTTGATTTTTCTGGTTTTCTTATCAGATCCCACCTCATCAGTATGGCTCCGATAGTAGGTATAGGTCATTTAGTTACCTGAAACAGTACCTCCCCCATTCTTAATTGCAAAAGGAAGAACTTTGGTCTTTGTTTGGTTTTAAAGCTGTGTAGTAGACTTGACTAGGAATATGATTGCTTGATGCCTTGTACTTCTCTGTAAGGTGAATCCTGGTGAAAGAAGGAAAGAATTTTCTTAAGGCTTGTTTTAGTGATCCTTAGGTCTTGTCTTGGTATGTGTAATGAAGTAGAATAAAACAATATTCAGGGTACATGATCTGTAACTTAGTTCTGAAATTGTATTTACCTGGAAGATGTCAGCAGTCCAGCTTGTAGCAGCTTCCACTTGAGCCGAAAAGTATGGCCTTGTGTAATGCCTAGTGAGCAGTATTTTCTTCTCCTCTGTTAGCTGCCAATTTTAAAACTTTGATCAAATGTTACACATAAGAGGATCTGAAAAACAAAGACACTGTTTGTTTGAAGTAAGAGCTTGGAAAGGCCTGCTGGGAAAGTTATGAATGTAGACCAATCTAATGCTACTTAGGAAGGGAAATCCGACTTTGTGGATTCCTCTCCTTTCCTTCACAAGTTAAAAAATACATTAATTCCTTCTTTGTTTTATTAATGCCAGACATTTCAATACAAGTTTAGACAGAGTGCTAGTAACTTTGACCTTTAGAACCAGGGAGGGTAATCAAGGTGAGATTTTCGTGTAAGACTTATTCCCTGCATGTGCAAGTAGGAATTTGTATTATTTTCTATTTAACTGATTGAGGAAAACACCTAACTGAAAATAGCTAAGACACTAGAGCAAGTAGTGGGATATTCTTCCCAAAACCAGCACATTAGTGTATCTTCCATTGTCATGGATAGTAGGTAAAACAAAAGCTTGTCATTCAACTTAGGACACCCCACCTCCACCCCTACCACCCTTATAAAAAGGCATTTTGACTGTATAGTTTACTGTGGCCTTGTATGTAAATCCCCCTGCATCAGCCTCCCTAGTACTGAGCTTATAGACCAGACTTTTTCAATAATGTACTCTGTTTCAGATTGTTGTGACACAAAAATGATAGAGTAAGTTAATGATACTGTTAAGTTTACCTACACGTACTTAAACATGCACCCACACAATGGCTTTTGTGTGGTATTTCTAATTTTGGGATGCTTCTAGCTTGAAGGCTTGTCATGGATAGTGATGATCACTGATGGCTGAGTATGGATGTTATACTTTGACTGGAGCTCAGCATCCTGTGACAGTCATTTGAGGATGTAAATTATTGTAAGTTGGCTCTATCAGCTTGGCTGAGATGACATTGATAATAGCACAGAAGATATACCACCGTCATCCTGAAACACACAGTAGATATGTCATAGCAAGGTAGTTGGATCTAAAGCATCTCTTCTTTGTATGAACATGAATGCTACTGTACCATTGATGATTTGCTTTTTATTTAAGATTGTAATGATCATGCCAGGTGCCGTATACAAGTAAATTAGTCTTTATTAGATCCAAATCTTTGCCCCTAAAGGTATTGGTTACTATTTTAGCTAAAGTAACCCAGTATACTATCTGGAAATAACTATAGTTTTCTTTAAAATGACAAGGATTTGTTGGCGTTGTAGTGTCTTGGCTACTCTCTTATCACGTCTGCCTGACTGGCTGCCAGTATTCTTACCCGTGTTAAAGATTCCTAGACTCTTTCTAGTTCATGTTGTGAGATGACAGGCAGCCTCTGGGTGTGCTGTCAGTACGTTGTGAGAACAGGGGCTGTTGGGACAAGGACATGTGCCCATTGCTTGAGGTACTTTTTCAGAGACATTCTTACATGCTGCAGCTTCCCTAGTTGTTGTCCAGCCAGCGGCTATGTTTTCACGACTGCTCACCAGCTGAGCAGAGGTTAGGCTGCAGAAGTTGAGAGACTCCTAAGGGTAGACTTTCAACTGCTATTTCCACTGCTCTGGAATTGCATTTACAAGTGACTATTGAGAGCAAGGGGAAGTAAGCGGCCACACTTGGATGGGATTTCTTTCACTATTTAATAGAGAAATATAAAGTTACTTGCTGCAAAAATTTGCACATAAACAAGCTTCAAAGTCTGTCCCATAATTCCACTTTTGCTTTTGGAGATTGGGTCCTTGTAAGCTCCAAGTTTCACAGCTGTAGATTTTGTTGGCTGCGTGCCTTTGAGCTCCATCTGAAGTTTTCCATAAACACTATTTTTGGCTGCGAGTCAAACACGCACACAGGTGCCCTTTTACCGCTCCTTCTCCTTAGGAAGTCCACCCAGGCAGATTAGGCAGAAGCCAGCACTCAGTTTTCATTTCATTTGTAGAAGACAAATGCTATCTTAATACATTAAGGGAGAAACTAGTAAATACTGTCATTGGGGGATACTACTTGTACATAGTATACTATGTATTTTAACAGCATAATATGCCTTAAGTGACCATGATGTAAGAATGTAAAATATGCTATAGGTAATATAGTTTCCTGATAAAATATCTGATTTGCTATATTGAGCAGAAAATATTTTAATTGTTTTTTTTTCCCCGCTTTTTTACCTTTTGAAGATCATAGGCCCCATTAAGATCCTGTAAGCCTTAGAATGCTTGCTCTGAAAAGCAAAGCATCCTTGGTCACAGTGTGCTTCCAGTCTAGGGACTCTGAGCCCTGAGCTGACTGTAGCTTGGGAATAGCTGCCTTACCTACTAGTCTCTTTCCAGGTTGGTGTGTTTAAGCCTCCTCGGTGACTGTCTTCCCCAGATATTCTAGGTGTGTACCAGCAGACAGCAAACATGAGGGCCTAGGGGTGGGGGCATATTCATTCCCATAGCTTTGAGGTATTTTTTCAAAGAAAATTCTGACCTGCTGTAGTCTTCCCAGTCTCTCTCTGGCCAGGAGCTGTACTGTTTTCAGCTGTTAGATTTAGACTCACTTTTAAGTCACCTTGTGTATAAATTACGTTTTAAAAAGAAGTTAACCAGAGTATTTTTTTTATTCAGCTGTCATAGTGCTGATGATTCATTACAGAGAGGAGTCTGAGTTTGAGTGCTGAGAAGGGCCCATGTGGGTGGCCCTCATTGTGGCCCTGACCATCAGAGAGCACTACAGTTATTAGACACAAAAAGAACATGAGATAGCATCTTTTAAACTGCCTGTGAATAACTTTGATGTTTGTCATCGAAGGTTCATCAGGAATACACAAATCTGCCAGACATGGTGGCTCATGCCTTCAATCTCAGCATTCTAAAGGAAGAGGCAGGTGAATCTCTTGAGTTCCAGGACAGCCTAGGATACAAAGAGAAACCCTGTCCTGAAAACTAAAAACAAACAAAAAATAAAACACAAATCTATAGTTATTTTAAAACTATACAAGTAAACCTCTTTGATATTTCCACCACTTACCTGAATTGATACAAGATGCCTACTGTAATTAGATTAGAAAGGATTCCAAACTGTTAATGCAGTTCTTCATTTAGTGTCAGTTTTGTTTTAGTTTTAATTATATTGTAAATATAATTTTGATATTTGTTTGAAGCTATATTTTCTTCTTAATTTCTAGAACAAAACTTTTCTATTAAGAAAGTCCTAACCAGTTTCTTTCTTAATAAAGATTTTAAAATCATTTCTCAGGAAATATTGAAGTAAGCTTAGTTCTGCCTATAGATGCTGACAAGCTGTCTCTAAATGGTACATCCTTCTGGAGCTTGGCAGGCTTAAATCCTAGATCTTGCTCTTCCCATTTCAGGGTTACTAGAATTTCTAGCTGCTTTCAGTGGGCTTAGTTGTGGGTAAACCACTGAGAGTAATGTAGTAGAGATGGGTTAGGAGGCTGCAGGCCTAGGTTCTATTTCTGATGCATGCCTCAGCTATGTGATCTTGGGAAGCCACCCCACAGGTATCCCTTTCCACACAGGAACAATAGAGATGGTGAGGTTTAACTTAATCTCCTGTGGTTATTAAGACGATCAAGTGAAGTATATCAGTGCATTGTATCAACTATACTGTATCAGGTCCTTTATTTCCATGTGTATCTCTAGTCTGTGGCCTACAGGGCAGATGCTATGTTCAAGCCTGTCTTTGTAATCCTGTGTGCCTAATTACGTTTGTTTATGGAGGAAACGTCATGTTAACTTGTATCCAAGGTTTGAATATTGATATTTGTCAGATGACAAAGAAATACCATTTCTTTTGGGAAAATTGTAATAGTAATCACAAAAGCTGAATATTATGCATTCCTAAAGAAACATTTATTTGCTCACCAAAATTTGTGTATAAGAATGCTTATAAATGTACAGTTCATAATAGAAAAAGTAAAAAGCAACCTAAATGTCAACATTGTAAGGGCAATACATCACAACTGTTCATAGAGTGAGATCTCATACATTAGTGTAAAAGAAAAAGCTATTTTTCAGAGGTAAGTCCTCCATTTGTGTGAAGATCAGGGCCAGCAATAGAGCTCAGTGGGTAATGGGGCTTGCTGTGCAAGCCTGATGACCCCAGTGGGATCTCCAGAGCCCGGAGAAGATGGAAGGGAAGAAGGCACTTCACCACGTTGTCCTCGGATCCACGTGTGGATCTGATGTGTGTGTACCCATTACTCAAAGTTTAAAACAATTCAGAAGGGCAGAGTTCAGAAAGCACGAGAGAGTGTAGATTTGAAAGAGCTGTGGGGGGCATATGTGAAGGCTTTGGAGAGCTATTTTTGTTGCTTTTTTTTTTTTTTTAAACTAAGGTGTTGATTTTATACAATTGCTGATGAAAACTTAAAGTATTACACGTTTGTCATGTGTCCACCTAAGGATGTTGAACTTTAATTACAAAGTTTTTTTTTTTTTTTTTTTTTTTTTTTTTTGAGGAGATCAGAAGAGAGTGAAGTTGGTTTACACATCCCTTAGTCTTTTTCTCCTTTTCCCTCCTGAAAATGTTTGGGTCCTAAAGGTTGGATGTGGGATTATAGGAACTGTTGTCGTTCTGGGTTTCCTTGGTTTACCAATAATTCGTAATTGAAAATCTCTACTGCTGTTGTTCATGTGAATATTTGATATGTGAAAAATACATAGTAATTGTTAGAAATAGTTTGGTAGTAATAACCACCTATGAACTAAAATGTATTTGAACTCTGTTACTGGTTTGGTTCTGTTCATGTGCATTCAGGCTGCTTCATGTTGAACCCACTTGCCCCAAGTGAGAAATGGTAGAATATAACTGACCTGTTGACATTACTAAGAGATGCATAATCACAGAAAAATAGCTGTTTTCAGAAGTAAAAACTGGGGCTTTAAAGCAGTCGAAATGTAGATTTCAGTGACTATGTTACCTGTGCTGTGTGGTGATGGCCTGTACCCAGCCATTTGCAAAGCTAAAGCAGGGGGGTTACTTGAGGTCAACTGTGAATGAAGCCAGGGTGTAAGGGGGCAAGGGAGGACACTAATCGTGTGTGTGTATATGTGTGTGTGTGTGTGTGTGTGTGTGTGTGTGTGTGCGCGCGTGTGTACTCGCTCTGCTCTCTTTCTTGTGTATTCTCACATGCTCGCTCTCTTGTGTGCTCCTGCTCGCTCTTTTACTCCACTCTCTTCTCACTGTACAATATATAGCTTAGGTTGCCTTGAACGTTTTGGCAGACTTGTTTCAATCTTCCAGTTTAAGATTGTAGAATTATTAGTATTTTAGTAAATTTAATTTTTACTCAATAAAATAATATTATTTTATTAGGAAAAGTTAAAATTGGTGTTTGAGTTCTGCATTTTGCCATTAGTGGTATATTACTACTTTGACATGTTCACTACTCAAAGGCTCTGTGTAGAAAAGCAGGTGCTATAAATGAGTGGCTCTGTTAGTCGACCATTTGCGATTAGCACTGTTCTCACAGCCCTATAGCATTTGTGACATGGTGCATTCACCCCGTATTGTTTTCATATTTGGATACATCAAAGGTTTTTTTCTTCTTAAGTTTTCTTTTTGTAAGTGTAGCTAGATTTTTCATGAAGCCATATAGCAAACAGAGTGTTTTGTAAAGAGTATTTACCTCTCTTAATCTAAGCAGGAGAGCCTGAGAGCTTATAATGCAGGGAAAGAGTGTCCATACTTAAATGTATAACTTTGACTTAGTGTGCTATAAATTTCTGTTGAATGATCAGGAGAGTAACATTTGAGTTCTGCTATGCTATTTAATAATGTTATGTGATTCTAGACAATTCCCATAGGTTATGTATTGAGCCTCAATTTCTCAGATTGGAAGATTAAATCAGTTATATTTAGAGTCTTTGTGTAATAAGAGGACCCCAGAACTTAGCTGAATGACTTGTGAATTAAGGTTGTACCCCAGGCTGGTTTCAGACTCTTATGTGAGTTCCTGATCCACCTTCCACTCCCTCCTGAAAGCTGGGATGATGGACTGGTTTGTGCTCCCATACCCTGAATGAATGACAGGTGTGCACTTCTCTGCTTCTCTAGGCAAGAAGTAACTTATTTATTTGCTACATGGCTTGGGCTCTAGTGTCTCATGGAAGTTCTTTTGGGGTTGGAACCACTTTCAATCTTAAGTTTGTGGAAATGAAGAGCCTCACAGCTTTGTAAGTGAGCGTCACTGTAGGTACCATGTGGTAGCTGGCTTCCTTCAGAGAGAGATTCCAAGATGCTTGATGACAGAGGCCTTTATTTTCTATCTGGGTATGGTGATTCATAGCTTTAATCTCTAGACTCAAAAATGCAGAGGCTGGCTAGCCTGGTCTATATAGTGACTTCCAGACCACCCAGGGTTAGTTACATAATGAGACCCTGTCTCCAAAAACACAAAATAAAATAAAACAACCAAAAACAACTTTAGATTCAGAACGTAATGGCTTATTATTTCAGGTATAGTCTATTTTTTAGCAGTATGTTCAGGTCATCTTTAACAGAAAAGTATTTTATAGATATCAGCATCTAGGGATTACTGGGGTTGGGGGCTCCTGGAAGCTGTTGACCACAGCAAAAAGAGAGTTGTGATTTTCCTAGCAGATGATGTCCTTTCTAAGAGTTTTTTAAAAATTACATTTCAAGTCTGTCTCTGTTTAATTTCTTCAACCCTCACCCCTTCTGTCTGTGTGTGTGTGTGTGTGTGTGTGTATGTGTGTGTGTGTGTGTGTCGGTCTGTCTGTCTGTCTGTCTGTCTGTAGTAGGGTGCATGTGTGTGGAAATCCTGACAACTTGTGGAAGTCAGTTCTCTGGTTTCCTACCTTTTGGGTCTCCAGAGTCAAACTCAGGTTGTCAGGTTTGATAAGAATTGCCTTTATCCACTGAGCCATCTAGCCACGCTGATCCCAAGATATTTTATTATTTAGTTAGGATAATACCTTCTGACATTCTAAAAACTGGGTGGACAAACAGTATGTTAAATCTTAGTATGTATACTGTGTAAAATAACTAGAAACAAGGATTTCCTCATTAGGTTCTTTTTTTTTTCTTTCAAACTTTTATTATGGTTTAATTGAAGTGATTTGTCACCAAGAGAACATGTAACTGTAACTGTTGCAGACTAGGAGTATCAGTGTTCTTAATTTTTAACTAATAATGAGATTTGCTAAGATGTTAGGAGTAATTTGTTAACACATACAGTATAAAATAATTTTTGCCTAATTGAGAATTACCTTCTTTTAAAGTGCCAGTTTAGTTTACTTTGCCTACAATTTTTCAAACCAATTATATAGCTCTTAAGACAATTTTAGACAACATAGCTTTGAATGCTGTCTAAAATTCAATTTGTCATATTCCTATATTGCTGAGTAAATGAAACTTTACAATGCACAACTTTCACCTTTGAATTTCCAATTTTTTAAAAATAATTCCACGATTTGGGAGAGTCATTCATGTTAATTGGTTAAATAAGTTAAGGTAGTCACATAATATACATTACACAATTTGGGAGAGTCATACATGCTAGTGGGTTAAATAAGTTAAGCTAATCAGACAATAAAAATAATCATTTTTAAAAGGTATATACTATAACATTTTCAGGGTAATGTGTGTAGTAGTTATATGTACATGATCAAGTATATGCATGGGCAGTTTTTGGAAGATTTTATAAGAAACTAATGATGGTTCTTCTTAGTTCTGGGGACTAAGTTGGAGTACTTATGTAGAAGGAAGACTGGTTGAACATTAATTGTATGACTTTTTGGGTAAAGGATTTATTTTATTTTATGTGTATGTATGTGTATTACATGCATGCCTGGTACCCTCAGAGATCAGAACAGGGTTTTGAGCTGCTGTATGGGTTCGGGAGCAGAACCAGGATTCTCTGCAAGAGCAGCAAGTGCTCTAACCTATGAGCCATCTCTCTAGCGCTTCATTGTATGCCTTTTAAAATTGTTCATACTGTTTTTGTTTAAAAAATAACTGCTCAGCCTTTGACCATTCAGCTATAACAGGTATGTAATCTGTGTATATATACAGTCATTTAATACTTTTTGAACACTAAAAGGAACAGATAGGTGGGGTTTGATTTGAAGTATTGCTTGCTTTTGAGAATCTTCACTGGGAAGAACTTGTGTTAACTTACAATATTTTCTTATCTTGTTTATAGGGAGACCAAATTTTGAGGAAAGTGGACCAACGTCTGTGGGGAGAAAGCATGAATTTATACGGTCAGAAAGCGAAAACTGGCGAATCTTTAGAGAAGAACAAAATGGAGAAGATGAAGATGGAGGTTGGCGGTTAGCTGGATCCAGAAGGGATGGAGAGAGGTGGCGACCTCACAGTCCTGGTAAGAGTTGTGTTGTGTAAAGCACAAAGGAGCTGAAATGAGAGCTTGCTAAAATGCTTGGGGTTTAATGGAAAAGGAAACTAGTTTTTAAAATGAAATCATTTATGCTGTCACAGCCCAGTCTTATTACTACAAAAACATTTCAACAGAATAGTTCCCCAATACATCTATCCAGTTGATTGAAATCACTTTTCTATTTTCCTGGGGCAAATAATATGGTTTAATAGGAAGCACCTGCCTGCCTCTGCAAGCATGAGGGAAGATTTCATTCAGTTTGTCTACCTCTTTAATCTTTTAATCTATCTGTTGCATTCTTTAAAACTTAATAGGGCATTTAAAAAATACACTTATAAATGCATAATTACATGTGTGTTGTCTTCATGGGTATTTCTCTTGAACAAGAAATGATTATTCTTCCATTTTTCTTGACTTAAAAATGTTTTTTTTTTTTTTTTTTTTTTTTTTTTTTTTTGAGGGAGGATTTATTTGAAGAATAAACTTTAAACTCAGGTCAGAAGTAATCACGTTTATTCTTTATCCTTTTGACCTTAGAAAAGAGAACAATAATAGTAATGATTAGTAAATTTCTAAGTTGTTTTGAACTCATTGTTTCAGACCATTCTTGGGCATTAGCTATGCCAATAATTGAAGACACTGATGCTTTGTGAAGCTCCTTTTTTTTCTGGCCTGCTGCTTCCATCCTCATGATGTTCAGATGTCTGGAGCTGAAGTTGTGGGGTCACAGAGAATGTGTGTTTGCCCTATGAAGCATAATAATATTAGCTATATGCCAGAGAATCTTACCTTGGCATATAGGTAGGTGGTAGTGAGTACTATATATATCAATGTAAGTATTTTCCTCTTTTTAGAGTCAAAGTTGTTAGCTAAACCTCTAACTTCGTCGACATAAAGTTTAGTTGTTTTCAAGTGGTATGGAGATAGAGGCATTATGAAATTACCCTTTAGGTAAAAGCCTGATGATTACACCAGTTCTTCAGAGCTGCATCTTAGGCAAGTTTTGGTCGTGAGTGGGCATTGTTTAGATCATAGGATCTAGGCAGTTCTCCTTAGTCTGTATCCTAGGCAACTGCACGCCATAATTCTCCTCAAGGCATTGAGGCATTTTGTGCTGAGCTTGCCTGTAAGGAGAGAGGTTGTAGATTAAGTTCCCAACAAGCATTCAGTGAAGAATGGACAGAACCTGGGCTGAAGGAGAAGAGACATTCTGGCTAGTCAAAAACAAACAAGGTGAATGTTTTGGAAGGTGACCAGTGCTTTTGGGCCCACGTGTGTGATGTTGATTCTGTTGAAGGGAGTTAGGTCAGCTTTTAGTGCCGTCTTCTGCTATTGTACTCCCAACAGGTTAGAATGTTTTCCTTATCTTTCTCCTTCATTTTTGTCTTTCCTATTAGTTTTGCTGTCAGCGTCACAGTCTGTTCTGCTCCCCCTGTCCACGTAGTTTTAGAAGCTGCTTTAGGGGATAAAGATAAAATAGATCTAGAAAAAGAAAAAAAATTTGTGCTGTTTTTTTTTTTTGTTGTTGTTGTTTGTTTGTTTGGTCTTTTAAAGAATATATTTGGGCTGGGCAGTGGTGGCACATGCCTTTAATCCCAGTACTTGGGAGGCAGAGGCAGGCGGATTTCTGACCAGCCCGGTCTACAGAGTGAGTTCCAGGACAGCCAGGGATACACAGAGAAACCCTGTCTCAAAAAAAAAAAAAAAAAAAAAAAAAAAAAGGTACATTTTGCTTTTAAACCTGGCATGTCTTGTCTGATTACTTAGGTATAATAGGTTAATTTCTACCTTTTAGGTTCCAGTAAATCTTTTATTAGAATTGGAATAAAACTTTTAAATATGATATTTGCTTTATCCAATGAAACACCCTCACTTAATTCTTTTTTTTTCCTCACTTAATTCTTAGATATAAAGCCCATAAAGCTGTCGTTAGCCTTGATGAATTGTCTGCCTCACTTGCTACATTTAGTTTCCTGAGCAAAATTTTACTAACTCTTGGCAAAACAACCTATAGGATGTAGTTTTATTAAAGCAGGGCTCACAGTTGGATATAGCTAGAGATAGGGCTGAGAGAACAGGGAAGCCTGCACTCTGGGAGATGAACTTAGGAAACTCAGTAAGAGGGAAACAGGAGCTGAGTGCCTAGAAGGATAGATTCCTATCTGTGTGCACACTTAGACTGCTTAGAATGATAGCAGTGGAATCCAACATTTGATCATGAAGACTTCTTTTGAATAATGGCTCTAGGCTTACATTTAAGGAACGTGTATGTAAAATTCTTGGTTCTCAGTAGGTAGTAAATGTTTTACTTACCAGAGGCTCTGTCTTAAAAAAAAAAAAAAATCTTATGTTTTTGTTTGTATTTGTCATCTTAATGTTTTCCACAGCATTTTTTCGATTGATAGTTTAAGCAAATTTGACCTCAGGAATGAGAACATTTCACTTTGGCCTCATTTCTTTCTTTTATCTTTTAACAGAGTGAGAGTCTATAGCTTAAAAACCACTTTTCTTTTTATGACTCTTATAAATGTGGGTTGGACAGATGTAGCAAGAACTTCCCTTTGCCTTTCAGAAGAGCACTTCTGAAAACTGAGCACGCAGTCCTTTTCTGTCGGAAAGTAGACTGGGTAAATAGTATGCTGGGGTGGACTCAGGAGTGCCCCTGGGGGTGTTAGGAGGAAGTAAGAGCTGAGGAAACTTATCGTGTGGGAAAGCAGCAGAGGATGCAGAACTGAACACTGCTTTGCCGTGGCAACAGCTAATTTTGTTTTCAGAAGTTAGATTTGCCATATAAAATCTCTTACATCATACACTATCTGTGACATAATTTCATGAAATTTTTTTGTTGCTGATCAGAATTATAAGTGAAAACTCAGCACTAGTAATTAGGTACAGTAAGTTTGACATGAGTTAACACAGGGGCTGATATAGTTCAGAGTGATGTTTTTGTGGGAAGAAAGGAACTGCTTTAACACTTACCAAAGAGAACTTCAGTGTAGAAAGGCAGCCATGGAGAGCACTTGACTAGGAGGAGGCCACACAAGTAACTAATCAGTCCTCATTGATTGCCTAGTTATTCCAAGTATCCTTTCAATGTGCTTTGTTCCAAATTCATCTTGTAAAGCTCAACTTTGTAACATGCCACAGTACTGTGAAGGTAAACACTCTCCTCACTTTATCACAGCAAGTGCTCTGAGCTTTGAGCTCAGCTCACCCTGTTCTCTCTTCAGGAGATTGACCATTACAGCTCATAGCCATCTTCTCTCTTTTTTTTCTATGATTTTCTTTTTCCAATACTGTCATAAACCTTTCCTAAGGTTTCTGTCTTCCTCTTCAACTCAGATGGCCCTCGTTCTACAGGATGGCGGGAACACATGGAACGCCGTCGGAGATTTGAGTTTGATTTTCGAGACCGAGATGATGAGCGGGGTTACCGAAGGGTGCGCTCTGGCAGTGGGAGCATAGATGACGACAGGGATAGCTTGCCGGAGTGGTGCTTAGAGGATGCTGAGGAAGAAATGGGCACATTCGACTCATCTGGAGCATTCCTCTCTCTAAAAGTAAGAAGTCTGTTTTAAATACCATGATAGCACTGACCTCACACCAAAGTCAAATATACTGATCAACTTTGGTTTTATTTCCTTGCTACAGAAAGTGCAGAAAGAACCTATTCCTGAAGAGCAGGAAATGGACTTTAGACCTGTGGAGGAGGGAGAGGAGCGCTCTGACTCTGACAGCAGCCATAACGAAGAGGCCAAAGAACCGGATAAGACAAACAGGAGAGAGGGGGAGAAAACAGACAGAGCAGGGGCTGGTGAGAACCATTTTTGTTTTCCTGCACACCCTTAAATAAAATCCTTCCTGAATTCATTTATGATTACTTTGTGTTCCAGAAGCTAGTGAAGAAGTTCCCCAGACGTCATTGTCATCTGCTAGACCAGGTACCCCTTCCGATCATCAGCCTCAGGAAGCAGCACAGTTTGAGAGGAAAGATGAACCCAAAGCTGAACAAATGGAAAAGGCTGAAGAAGAGAGTCGGTCAGAAAAGAGTCTCCCAGCCAAGGTCCCCAGCAGAGGGGATGGTATGTGTTGGTGAGAGTGGGCACTAAAGTGCGATTTTTGAGGCCAGTGGTCACTAGAGTGACTGCTTTACTTAACCTCATAGAGCTATTTCCAGGAGATGAACCATTGGAATAGGTACCAGTACTAGTAAGTGCAAGCAAATGTTGTCCTCAGATCAGAATTCATGAGAACAGGAGGAGTAAGAGCTTTACTTCCTAAGGTGATGGAGCTGTCTTGACTGAACTTACACATTTGTTTAGAAGCCCATAGCAGATAGTTGCCTTCCTTCTTCTAGAATCATATATTTAAGCTCACACCAAAATGCCACTGTCCCAAGGGAACAGAAGGAGCACTTGGGACAGTCTGGAAGCCCTTCATCAGCTTTGCTAGATAGCAAGTCTTTACAGATCTTCTCTAGTGTTAGCTATACTTGTTTGAATGGCTCATACACCTTAAAAGCACCATTGTTGTGTATTTCTGGGATTATTCTTGAAAATACTTAAAATTGCATTGTACCACAGTGTTGAAGGACTGTTGGACTTGGTCACCATAAAAGTCTGCCCTTGGTAACACAGCCTGCCAGACTTGGTGGAATCTCACAAGTGCCTCCTTTGCAGTTTCAGCAGGAGTCACTTTATCTCCCCCACACTGGACTCACCATCCTGAAAATATTGTAGGCCTTGATTTGTGCCCTTTGTTGTTGTTGTTGTTGTGTTGTTCTTTGTTTTTTTGGTTTTTTTGAGACAGGGTTTCTCTGTATAGCTCTGGCTGTCCTGGAACTCACCCTGTAGACCAGGCTGGCTGCCTCTGCCTCCCAAGTGCTGGGATTAAAGGCATGCGCCACCACTGCCCAATGTTGTGTTTCTCTATATAGCTGAAACTTTAATCCCTCCTAGTTAGGTTGTAAATAGACTTTACTATTGGTAGACCCTTGTGATATTTCAGGAGCAAGGTCGTCTTCAAAGAAAACCTTGGAATAGGAAGTAGAATTTAGAGGTATAGATACAGCTGAGTCCATTCAGAGAAGGTCATAATACCAGGAAACAGTGAAACTAGAGGGAGAAAACCAGACTGATTCAAGTCATAGACTTCGAAGGATAAGCAGCTGCTGCTGCTACCGCCTCCTTAAAATTGCTTTTTATTACATCTACCCTCCCCGTTCCTGTGTATGTTTACATGCACATATGTACTTACAAGTAGAAATTAGAAGCTAGCTTCCAAGAATCACTTTTCCCATTCTACCATATAGGTTCCAGAAATTGAGCTAAGACTGTTAGGTTTATTTTAGCCAGCACCCCCAAAACACTAAGCCATCTTGGAGTTTCCTCGAGCCACCTCTAACCCTTATAAAACATAGGTACTATGTGTGCTAAGCAGGTTGATAGAAAATGATTGGAACTTAGATTTGATAGCTTGTGATTGGTATCTGATGACACACACATGTGACCTGCTGAACTTCTGAGTAGACATGATGAGGCAGGCAATGCCCATGTAAAATGAATGGCAGATGAGATTTTAGTCAGAAATTGACAGACTTTAGTTATATCAGGGTGGAAAAGAGGTAGAGATAGCTGAAGTAGTTCAGAAGATGAGGTATTTGGGAACGAGGGGAAGTTGAGTCCATTTGAGAAGGAATGATTAAGTTAAGTTTTGAACATTGGCTATGAACCATGAAGAAGAATGAGAGTTGACTAGAAAAAACTCGTGAGGGGACTCTAGCTGGATGGGAGTAGTTTAGGGCCAGGGAGAGAATAAAGCCAACGAGCTATGTCTTTTGTGGTAACACAGGCCTGTAACCCTAGCAATTGGGAAGCAGGGTCAGGAGGCCAACGTGGGCTAAGGAGTAATATTGCTTCAAAAGCAAAAAGAAGAGCACAATAACAAAACCATAGCGGTGAGGAAAAGAAAGAGAACCTTGGGTAATTCCTAGTTTAGGGGTGGAAACCAGAGAATCACCTTGAGAGCCCAAAGAAGAGCTTGTAAGAGTAACGTGCAGGGAGGAGAGCGTTCAGGCTTGAGAACTCAGCTGCTGTGGAGGTCAGCAAGGGCACGGCAAGGGGAAGTCATTGTACCTGTTGGTATCACTCTGGATCTCTGAGAGGTCTTGTCCATAGGGTGGACAGGCAGGTGGTGGTGACACAGCCAGCATGTAGAGACTGAACTTTAGAAAAGTTAGGCCATGCTTGAAGAGGAGCAGACATTTGAAGTGGCTCATTAGGATTGAATAGTCAAGGTTTTAAAGGAGAAACTGCAATTTGATTTAGTTACATGGTTTTCCACACTTACTTTAGGCACTTACATACTGAGAGGTTAGAACTAGGAACCCAGGCGAGGGCGGAGCGTTAACTCAATAGTTTAAGCACTGGCTGCTCTTCCAGAGGACCTGGGTTCAATTCCCAGCACCCTCACGGCGGCTCACCCCTAGCCATAATTCCAGGTCCAGGGGATCTAACACTCTCACATAGACATAAATGCAGGCAAAACACCAATGCACATAAAATTTAAAAAATAAAGATTAGTTAAAAATATGTTTAAGCCAGGTCGTGGTGGCTCACACCTTTAAGCCCAGCACTGGAAGGCAGAGATGGGTGGATCTCTGAATTTGGGACCAACCTGGTCTAAGAGTGCATTCCAAAAAACCAAACCAAACCAAACAAACAAACCAAAAGAGGAATCAAGGCAGAAACTACTTTTACAGTTTCTAGTCTTAAAAAACACCCTGCACTGTTGAGGCTCACATTTGAAGTAGGCACTTAAGATTATCAGGTGTTTTCCATAAATGTTTTGATGAGATGACCAATGTTTTCGAAGCTTTCAGTATCTTAATGTTTTTTAGTATTTAGAGGCATTATAAAGAATAAATTACCTCTTCCTCTTACCTCTTGCCCTTGTTTTCCTCTTTTCCCCTTCTCCCCGTCTCCACTCTCTCCACGTGATCATGTCCAGTCTATACTCCACTTCTCTCCCCACCCCCACACACACCCCTGTCTCTATTCCCTCAACTCCCCTCCCCATGCCCTAAATAAACTCTACTCTATACTAAAAAAAAAAAAAAAAAAGAAAAGAAAAGAAAGAAAGAAAAGAAAAGTCTTAGACTGGCTGATGCTGCTAACTATTGGATGCATGCTGTAGTGACAGAGGTAGATAGACTCTTTAGGGAATTTTAAGCTTTTCTGTCATTTTAGGGAGAAACACAACATTTCTCCATAGAAAGGAGCTTCAGGATTGATGTCTCTGACTGCTCAATTTTATAATATAGAGTTAACCTTGAGAAGTCTCCAGATATCTAAGAGCTTTCATTACTCTACATTTTTTCCCTTTAGAAACGGTGCCTGCCTCCCAGCAGCCCTCTACACAGCTTCCTCCAGACACAGCCTCTCCTCTCCTCATCCTGCCATCTCCTGTTCCTACTCCTAGTTCTGCCTCATTGCCAGTTGAGACAGCAGCCGTTGAAGCTCCTGGTATGAGCAGTGTTTCCACAGAGCCAGATGATGAAGAGGGCCTCAAACACTTGGAACAGGTAGAATCATATTCCTCTTATGTTTCCTGTCAAGCCCTTACATGAATACAGTACAGAAGTTTTATGCACTAGATTTTAAGTACTGGAAAAATTGTTTGGTTATTAATGTTTGTGTGAGTAATTGTCTTTCAGATCATTTCATGCTCTTAAGTTTCTGCTATGTAGTAGTCATTATGTCAGGTTATGTTTTGCTTTTTTGAGATTGCCCTCAGCTGTTTTCCTTTCTTTTCTTTTTGGATCTTAATGGAATGCTAAAAATGGTGAGCACAAGCAGCTGTGCACAATCTCTGTGTCTTCTGTGCTTTTCACTTCAAGTACAGTGGGGAAGACGGTTAAATCTTCAGGATGGGTTGTGGCGCACGCCTTTAATCCCAGCGTTTGGAAGGCAGAGGCAAGCAAATTTCTGAGTTTGAGGCCAGCCTGCTGTATAGAGTGAGTTCCAGGACAGCCAGGACTATACAGAGAAACCCTGTCTTGAAAAAACAAAACAAACAAACAAACAAAAAAAAACAAAAAACCAAAAAACTTCAGGATGTTCACATTCTTGTTCATGGCTGTGCTTCCCTAAAATTGTGTGTAACGTCACATGTAAATGATGAGTTGTACAGAATAATTCCTCTCTCCTTGGGGTGGCATGGTTAGAGACAGGAAACAGACGCAAAGGTTAGTTATGTATTAGTGGAGCTTGTGGAATAACTTATTTGCAGTTGTATTAATTGAGTCTTCTGTTCTATTAACATCTCTACTCAAACATGCGGGTTTATGAAAACAATCTAGAATGGGCCAACATTATATTTTAAAGCCTTATTTCAAACCTGGGCTTTGATCAGTACCAGTTTGTATTTCAATCTAGTTGCTTTACTTTGGGTCTTTGATTCATAACTTTTTTCTCCCATAAAGTGGGATCAGGTTGTTAACAGTTGTGTTCCTTTCATAATCAAGTAGTCAAAAAAAGTGAACATTGTTAGCCTTAAAATATTAATGCAGGAGCATTTATTTCCTATTACCCTTTTATCTATTGTTAACTAGCAAGCTGAGAAGATGGTGGCATATCTCCAAGACAGTGCACTAGATGACGAAAGATTGACATCAAAACTTCAAGAACACCGAGCTAAAGGAGTGTCAATCCCACTGATGCACGAAGCAATGCAAAAGTGGTATTACAAAGACCCTCAGGGGGAGATCCAAGGTTAGTGGCCTGTTTGTACTCTAAATACTGAAGTATCCGTGCTCCTCCTCCCAGAGCCTCCTTTTTGTTTAGTGTCAATCTGCTTAATGGAAAACAAAGTCAACAGACTTCCTCTGTAAGTACAAAGAAGAAACCTAGGAAAGAAATACAGGTAGTGATGGTTAAGACAGCAGCAGGGTCAGCAGAATGCTCTGTGCACTCCCTGAGCTCCACACATTCCAGCTAGGTAAGAGCTGGGACATCACTCACCATCTCTGCTTCAACATCTAGACCAACAGAAGGTGCTGGCAGCAAGTGTTGGAGAGCCTGGCATGATTTGCTGAAGTGGGCATGCTATAACAACAAAGAATTTCTGAAATGACTAAGAAAAGACTATAATATTACAAATGTATCCGTTAAAAGATTGGAGGAGAGAACGTTGTAAAGCATATGTGTAGATTCTGCTTTAAAAATGTTTAACTCCTGAATTGGTTGTTGGTATATCAGTGTCAGTTTTAGCACAACACTTAGTGAGTGTATCTCGAGGGCACCAGCGTGTTAGCGTCTCCCACCTCCAGCTCTCTTACCATACCCTGTCTTGCTCTACTTCGCATGAGTTGCCTACTGCCCACTGCCTGGTCTTGTAGACATTTATTATTGACATACAAGTATAATGTTAGAGTCTTTGCATTTTAGCAGCACTGTTGTTCTTTTATAGCAACATGCATTTCCTTTCACACTTCTTTGTAAATCTATGGTAAACATCAGTCTATTAACAGTTTTATATTTTACCATTTTAGGAATGTTTTATAAATAGACTCACACAGTTTACAATGTTTGGTGGGGGTGGTTCTGTCCACGTAGTATAATCCCTCAGATTCATACAGGCAGCTTCATGCCATTCCTTTGTTTCCTTGTCCTGCTGAGTCGTACCTGATGATGTCGGTGTTCTAGAGCGTGTTTAACCATTCTGATGAGGAACATTTGAGTGCTGCTACACTACAAATAAAACTGCTGTAAACATTTATGGGCAGTATGTGATAGTATATCATTCTTTCAGTATAAAGCCCAGGAGTGCAAGTACTAGGTCAAGTGGCAGTCGAATCTTTAGTTTTTAGAACTGCTTTCCAGAGTGTCTGAACCATTCTATATGCCCAATGATGATGTGCACGTTATTACTTCTCTTTACCAGAATTTGATGACAGTAGGTTTTGTTTCATTGTTTTTGTTTTTGTTTTCTAAATCATTCTAGCAAATGTGTAATGATACTTTACTGTGGCTCAGGATCTCCATCCATTTTGAACTTTGAGCAGTCTCCTGTCTCTTAGCCTCCTGAGTGCTAGCACTAAAGATGTGTGTATGTTTTAGTCTTCTGATTTGTCATCTCTGAAGCTTACTTGCTTCCATCTGCTAACATAGGCCTAGTCCTGGAAGCTGTAGCCTCCATACAATCTAATCTAGGCCTAGAGTCTTTTCAGCTTTGAGACTTACTATTGAATAAGCTCACCCCTCTCTAGTTCTTTCTGATCTCTAGTTGGCTGATTCAACTCAGCTGATCTGGCTCAAACTCTTCTCCACTCTAACGGATTCAGTCTATCTTCTCTCAGTTTCTTACTGAATTGTTCCGCTTGGCCTCAAGCGTTGACATTCTGTTCTAATCTTCTGGCTCCTTTTCATTCTCTGGCTTGTTCTGTCTTTATGTCTAGCTTGTTCTCTCTCTAGCCCGTCTCTGTAAAACTCTCCCAGTAAAAAAAAAAAAGTGTCTCTTTCTCCTTCCTCTTTTTTTTTTTCTCTGCAATGCTCTTGAGTAGCCTCTCTTCCTCCCTCTTCTCAAGCAAGTTTGGCATATCCTATTTTGTCAGATCCATTTGTCTGCCACTCAGACACCACTTTCAAACATGGGTGTTTCTTTCTACAAACTCACTTTACATTCATTGTTTGGGTACTAAGGGTGTGTTTATATTCTAGCCAGAGGGATTACAGGTGTAATCTAAGGGCTAAACCGCACCACAACTAGAAACAGTTTTTTTCAGTAAATCACACAGTCTTGGGGTTCATAGTGTGATCAGATGCCCTACAGCAGACATTCCCTGCCATGCCTGCTTCTGCATCATATGGGACCATTTGTAACTGCTTTATGTTCTTGCCAAAGGTACACAGGGTTCTAATTTGTCTACATCCTTGCTTGCTTTTGTTTTATTTTGTAGTTATTAGAATATTCCATTGTATGCAGGGCTGTTTTTGGGTGGTGGGAGTTTAACTCATGGTGACCTCCAACTCTTAATTCTCCTGCCTTAGCCTTAAGGGTGCTGGGATTATGGATGTCTTCTCCCAGCCCTGGATTGTTATGGCATCTGGCTCTGATTGCTGTGTTGAGCATCTTTACCTGTGTTTATGTCTTTTTAAAAGAGTTTTCCCTTTCTCAGCCTCCATCTCCTTTTTGAGATGATATTTTGTATTGCTTACACTGATTTCACACTTCTGGGCTGAAGGCGCCTGCCCTAGCCCACCCAAGTAGCTAGAAATAATAAAGCCAACAGACACAATTATTCTACTAGGCATATATCTGGTGTAGATCCATTTTTTGCTTCTAAGGATTACTTATTATTGCTGTTTATGTATTTGCATGTTGTATGAAGCTAGAGGAAATTCTATGGAGTTGTTTCTGCATTCCCACTTCCAAGGCTGGAACTGGGGTCGGTAGGTTTAAGTGCTCGTTCTTTCTGAGCCATTTTGCTTGCCCCAGATCTTTGATTTCTTACATATGTTTACATTTTTTCTTTTCATTTTAAATTTTGTGTGTGTGTGTGTGGGGGGTATATGCACGTGTGTATCAGGTGTTTGTAAGCTGTTCTATGATGCTGGAACCCAAACCTGCATCTTTTGCCAGAGCAATTAAGTGTTTTAACTTGGGACCATCTCTGTGTGTGTGTGTGTGTGTGTGTGTGTGTGTGTGTGTGTGTGTGTGTGTGGGTGGGTGGTGGTGGTGGTGGTGGTGGTGGTGGTGGGTGGGCACACACCTGGTGTGGAAGTCAGAGGACGACTTGCAAGGGTTGATTTCCTCCACTGTGTTTCCCAGAGCTCTTCCTCAGGTTGTCAGGATTAGTGGTAAACATTTTTACTGACTTCTTGTCTTTCATCATGTTTATTTCTTTGAGCTTTTTAGTTCAACTCTTTGGCATATGATATCTAAAATGCTTCACAAATTTGGGTGTCATCCTTGCATAGGGACCATGCTATTTGGCTTTGTATTGTTCCAGGTTTTTTTAGTATATGTACGGCCAAAGTAAGCTTCTCCATCTTTAGTATTAAAAGGGTTTTGTTAAATATTTCTACGCCACCTGAAATAATCATATGCCATATGTAATGTACCATATAAAATATCGGTAATCCTTCCCCACTAAATACTAAAGTTACAGGCATGCATCATTGTAGTCAGCTTACTGATGAATTGTTATAAGTTGAATGAAGCATCCTCTTAGTCCAAGAGTAAATTTAACTTAGTCATTGTTTATTTAGTGTATGTGGAGTGTACTAGTACACTCAGAGACACACACATC
Organism: Montemys delectorum; assembly: GCA_019843815.1. NCBI lineage: Eukaryota > Metazoa > Chordata > Mammalia > Rodentia > Muridae > Montemys > Montemys delectorum. The sequence goes on from JADRCD010223643.1 coordinate 46,332, forward strand.
TTTTTTTAGCTATGAATTATTTGGAAGTGGTCTTAGTTTCTAAGCTAGGGATTTTCCTGTTAGTATGCATACACACACACACACACACACACACACACACACACACACACACTGATACATACACAAATATTTTATGGTGATGTGGTATTTGATTTTAATTAAAAATTTGGAGGGGATCGGTTGTGGTTGTGCATGCCTTTAATTCCAGCACTCGGGAGGCAGATGTCAGAGCTCAGAGCTGGTAGATCTCTGTGAGTTTGAGACCAGCCTGGTCTATAAAACAAGTTCAGTACAGCCAAGGCTATTACATAGAGAAAGTCTGTCCAGAAAAAAAAAACAAAAGGAAAGAAAAAAAAACAAAAATGGGATTACTGGATAAATGACTCAGCAGTTAAAGTGCTGCTCTTCCTCCCAGCATCTGCACAGTGAGTCCGAACCATCTATACCTCAGGTTCTGGGGATCCTATACCCACTCTGGCCTGTGGATACTGGGACCATGGGTGTTGCAGAGACATTCGTACAGGCAGAATACCCATTCACACTTAAAAAACATTTTTTAATACCTAGAAAATGCTGAATTTATCTATGTTCTATAAGTTTTTGTGTTTAAAATACTCAACTAAAGAATGTTATTTTTTTCTCAAGGCCAGATTTAGTCTATCTGGGTACATGCTTTGTAGTTTGCTTTAGTTCAGTTGATTATTGCTTTTTAAAAATCACTAGTCTCCAACTGAACATAACAAAAATTGGACTGTGTATGTAGCCCTGAGCATTTAGTGATCAGATCTAGCACATGCTTATCAGCTCTTCGGTATATTTTACTCTCCTGATGTGAGTTGTTGTAGGGGGTAAGACAGTTATTCTGTGTATAGTCATTAAAGCATTGGTGACAATTTGAGACATGTCAGATTGGAGTTTGCTCAGGGATGAGACTCAGCAGCAGGGTACTTGCTCAGAATGAGCAATGTCCTGGCTTAAATTCTCAGCTCTGTGAAACAGAACATTGTGCATTTCAGAATTTTAATTCCTTTTGTATCTAATTTAAAAAAAAAAAAACCTATTTGTCATTCTTTGAGGTAAGCTAGTATTCTATAAAAATTTGAATGAGACTCAGGGAATATTTTTTTGAGCCTGACAACATTCTCGCTCCCCTTGTGTTTAGGTCCCTTTAACAATCAGGAGATGGCCGAATGGTTTCAGGCGGGCTATTTTACTATGTCTTTGCTGGTGAAGAGAGCATGTGATGAAAGCTTCCAGCCCCTTGGTGATATCATGAAAATGTGGGGAAGGGTTCCTTTCTCTCCAGGCCCAGCTCCCCCTCCTCATATGGTGAGTATCTTCCCACTGGCCTAGGATTCACAGTATTTACAGGAATACTTGTTTCTCTTTGAATGACAACCAGGATTGCAGTGAAGGAAGAAAGAATGGTAGTTTCTCTTTCTCTTTTTCTTTTCTTTCTTTGATACAGTTTTTGCAGTTTAACTGTTTGCCTGGAACTTGCTCTGCAGATCAGGTTGACATCAAACTTATGGTGGTTCTCTTGCTCCTACTTGAGTTGCTGGGATTATAGACCTGAACTACCATACCCAACCTGGTAGTTTCATAGAAGGAAATTGAAATGATAATGGGTATTTTTGAATGGGATGATTCTATCCTGAACAGTAATGACCTTTTCAAAACTTACGGTGCATTCATCTATACATAGTGCATAAAATCTGTTGGGGTTTTCTAACCAATAAAGGAGGAGACCAATATCTTATCCTTCCTGGTCTGACTCTTTCCCTTTCAAAGCTCATGTTAAAGCTTTTATCTTCTGTGTTTCAACATGGTTGGCCTCTGAAAAGTCCTTATAACTTTTACTTAGAAGGTGCACTTTTCCTCTCACCTCAATTTCCTTCTTATTTTCTGGCTCATAAATTTTTTTGAATATTTTGAAGGTCTAACCCTTTAGCTGGGAAATACTTCTCTTGAGGCTGGCCTTTCTCAGTTGAGTTGCTAGTAGAGGTTGCTAGTTGTGTGTCTGTCTAGCTTTCTATGTCTTTATTAAATTGGAGCGAGTAGTGGTTGTCCATTGATAAAAATGATTACATTTAATTTACTATGAATACCAATTTCTGCAGTAATTTACCGTTGACTTACACAGCTATACTGAGGCTATCAGTCATATTTTCACGGTAATTTTTTTGGTAGGTGACAGCGAATATGATACATCCCCTGTCATTAAAGGGTGATACTCACTGGCTTGCTGGCCATCGTACTTTCTCTTCCATGACTCATACATTATTTTTGAGAATTGTTTCTTTCCAGTCGTAAGAACAATCATAGTGTATCATTAGTCGAATTTATCTGACAAGTTGAGATGTGACTTTGATGTGTCAGGAGCTAAAAGCAGCTTGCCCTTGTCTTCTTCCGTTGAGGCTGTATCTAAGCCTCAATCTGTGCCCTTCAAGGGGAGCCTTTGGGAAACTCAGTTTCCTTGTTACTTGCTACCTCCTTCCTCAAAGCGCTGATGAGAAAGCTGACTTTCACGAGCAAAACTCTTAAAACCCAGGTTTTCATGTGAAGTGTTGACTAGTCCTTACTCCTGATGTCTCTGAATTTAGGATTCTTCCTGCCCCAACCTATTGTATGTCGGATGCTTTATTCCAAGCTATAATCAGTAAGAAAGATACATATGTGGTTTGCCTAGGATTTAGTCTGTTATCTTAGTTTTTTTTTTTTTTTTTTTTTTTTATTGTAAACCGTATAGTTTTGAAGTAGTAGAGGACAGTGTAAGAGTAAGGACCCCTTGTGACTTATGTTGGTAACACCACCTTGTTCCACTAGGTAGCATTGCTTAGATTTTAAAGATGATGAGGTTTTTAGTTAAGAGGTTAGAGTAGGAAGCAAAGGTATTGGGAGTGTTGTGCAATATACTCACATGCATATGTGTATGCGTGAGTGTAGATGTGTATACTTGCTGCCACTTATGCTCGTTGCTGTTTATTTCATGGTGCTTCTTCCTGTACCTCTTTTCTCTCAGGGAGAATTGGACCAGGAACGCCTGACCAGACAGCAGGAACTCACTGCCTTATACCAGATGCAGCACCTCCAGTACCAGCAGTTCTTAATCCAGTAAGAGCAGTGATGCAGTAGGATGCACTGCAGCACCCAAGGAGCCTGACAGTAGAGCCTGCTCCAGGTCTCACCTGTGAGAGTGAGAGCTCAGGGCTTCTGTGATACTCTCGTAGCCTTCTAGTGGTGTGTGTGCCACTGTCATCTTCATCGTAGCTCGCCTTGGAAGGCTACATTGCAGAGAATGCCATCAGATTAGGTTTTCAGGGTCTTTAGTTGCTGAAGAAAGAGCCAAGTAATCATTTTAAGGACTAAGTACTTTCTGAGTGCACAGACTAAACAACAGGAGAAGCAGGAAGAAGTTAAAGAGTTTGTTGTTAGGAATGGTGTAGATTTATTTATTTTTGGTGTTGAGATAGGATTTAGCTGTATAGCCCTGACTGCCTTAAAACTCCTGTTCTGCACCTGTAGTCTCCTGAACACTAGGCTCATGGAAAAGAAGCAACATTTGTGCAGGTCAGTGGGTTGCCACTGTCTAGTGTTGGTAACCTGCTGCCTGTTTTAAGCAAAACATTGGGTCATGTGACTTAACCTGTTTATAGATTGTCTGTGACTGCTGTTAAATTACAGGGGAGAACTGAGCAGTCGCACCTGTAAACCTGAAGACAGTTACTGTTTGCAACGTTCAGAGCCAGTAGAAAATATTACCCCAAAATTTCCATGCTGAAACAGAAAATCTGAGTGGAAGTGATTTTAGTTTTGCAGAGTTCTTATTTGGAAATAGGTGTTCAAACTTGCTTATTGTCATTTACAATCTGGGAAATCTTGTGAGTATTTTTGACATATCTGTCCTTCAGGAACATCATCTATGATGTGAATCAAAAATTTTTGTGACTTTAGAGGGTTATAAAATATATTGTTATTTCTGAGTGTGGTGGTTGGGGGTGAGTTAGGTTTTGTTTTCCATTCTTTGAATCATGTGAACTGTATGTGGGTAGATAGGTTATGCTTGTTTTTACTTTTGAAGACAGCAGTATGCACAGGTGCTGACTCAGCAGCAGAAGGCAGCGTTGTCATCTCAGCAGCAGCAGCAGTTGGCTCTTATTATGCAGCAGTTCCAGGCTCTGAAGATGAGGTTGGTGGGCATGCCGTTATGTCACGTTTCTGTGTGCACATGTGTGCCTGTGTGTGTTACCATGATACCAGATAAAAAGTGATAAGGCATACAGGGTTGTAGTTCAGAGATTCCCAACCATTAAGGCAAGTCTGTGGGCAAAGCAATTATGGAGACATTCTTTAATTCCTGCTACTTCAGATTTTCATTCCTGGTGTTTGTCTCAGCTCCTGAAGTTGTGTCAGCAGTTACTGTTACAAAGCTGTACTGTGTCTTAATCAAAGTACTTGATCAAAGTACTTCATATTTCTCATGTGGGTCTTAGTCTGTCCTATGAGGCAAGCAGGCTAATGGTCCCTTCCTTCCCTCCTTCCTTCTTCCTCCCCTCCCCTCCCTTTCCCCCTCCCCTCCCCCATCCTTTCCTCCCTCCTTCCCTTCCCTTCTCCCTCCCTCCCTTCCCTCCTTCCTTCCTTCCTTCCTTCCTTCCTTCCTTCCTTCCTTGGTTTTTTCGAGGCAGGGTCTCTATATAGCCCTGACTGTTCTGGAACTCTTTCTGTAGATCAGGTTAGCCTTAAATTCAAGAAATCATCTTGCCTCTGCTTCCCAAGAGCTGGAATTAAAGGCAGGTTCCACAGACACAGAAGTGAAATGCAATTCTTGGGTGTCATTGTTGTTTTAAGACAGGGTTTCACTATGTACACCAGTCTAACTTTGAACTTAAAGATCTTCCTGTTTTCCAAAAGCTGGGATTGTTCCACCACACCTAGCTTTCATCAGTTTCAAAACAGAGCCTAATACTAGGGAAGTAGAAGCAGGTAGATCTCTATGAATTTGAGACCAGCCTGGTCTATATTGTGAGTTCCAGGTCACCAGGGCTACATAGTGGGACTCTATCTCAAAAACCAACACAAGACAACAGCAGCAAAATGTTGGTGTTCCTAGCCAGATAACCCAGGAACCTGCTCATAGTCTAGGAGTCCCTCTGAATCTTATTTCCAAGTGACAGGAACACATTGACTTTTTATTTCCCTTTTGCAGAATGTCTGATCAGAACATCATTCCCTCAGTAACTAGGTCTGTGTCAGTGCCAGATACTGGCTCTATCTGGGAACTTCAGCCAGCAGCCTCACAGCCTGCAGGTAAAAACTTAACTTTGCTTATGTTACAATTAAATGGATAGTTCATTTATTAAAAAATGTCATAGACGTACTGAACCATTATTATTGAATTTCAAAAAGTTCCATCTTTAGTATATCCCAAAATGGCTTTGTAGGAAGTATTTAGTATATAAATTGTTTGAATTGTGTGAGTTGAGTTTCTCATTTTGTTGCTCTAAGTAATGTAGAATTAGTGTGTGTGCCAGTGTGCGGACGAGAGCAGGTGACATGCCTCCCCCCCCAAAAAAAAAAAAAAAAAAAACACCTCTTATTTTTTATGTCATCTGAGGGTAGGGGTGGGAATAAAACCTAAGTACTGATGTTCTCTCTGTTAGAGTTAAAGATGAGTAATACCAACCTTGCAGGTGTTGCCAAATTTTAGGGTGAGAAACACTCACTTTTCATGAATAAGTTGACTTATTCTGTTTTTGTTTGTATCAAATTAAAAAATTTAGAAGTTAGGTTTAACCAATAGTGCTTATAAGAGAGAACAGTTGGCTGTTAAATTCTTAGGTCTTATAACTTTGACAGTTTTTGTTTGCTTTTTAGAGTTGGTGAGATAGTTCTAGAATTGAACCTACAGAGTACGACAGTAGAGAGAACCTAGTGTCCTCCTTCTGAAGCCTTCCCAAAGGAGAGGTTAAGGCAAAACTTTCAGACCGTGTATATATCATTTGCTTGTGTGTGTGTGTGTG